>BSBK01004666.1:0-175000 GCA_027943335.1 Chamaecyparis obtusa
GGTAAGGATGGGAATGGGATGCTACCTAGAGAGTAGGTATGATTAGATTTTCTCATTTTTATGAGAGGGTATTCTAGTTCTACGTGGGTCGTATTGAGGGTTCTGGGCCTAGAGTGGCCAGTCTAAGGTAACTTGATACTTGAGGGTCTAGGGTCCAGTGTGACCAATCTAGGGTAACTCAAGTGGATGGCCATGTGATGACACTCTCATAATATGTAGCTTAAGACTCCTTCACAGTTTTCTACATTTTCCTCTAGTGGTGTGTGTTTGTTATTTCACTATTATCTAGTGGTATATTTTTGGTATTTAGTATCTGGTGGTTGGGATTTGTTTAGTATTTGATATTTGGTATCTGGTAGTTAGTTTTGGTATGTGGTATTGGTATTGGTACTTGGTGGAATTTTGATATTTACTATTTTCTTATCATTAGTTGGTGGTACCTTTTGAGATAGAAAGCCTTTAGGATCCATTTCTTAGTTCTACTTTTGTACTTGTTTGTATCTTATGTTGTATTACTTCCACATTGTTATCATTATTGTTTGTAAACTCTTTAAAAAATTATTATGTAAATATAGAAACATGTTTTATGGTTAAATTCTCCTAGGTTCCCCAGCGGGGCATTACAGGTTGCAACATCTAACCTTACAGGGGTTCTTATCATAAGAAAGTTCCAGTCATCTATTTTTGGATCTGCATCTCTTAGATTTATCAGAAGGTGAAAAAATCTTTGTTGATGGATGTTTTCTCCATCTTGCCTAAATATTTTATCTAATGTAAACACTATTTTATTGGCAATTGGATGATGAGCGACCATAACAAATGTTATCATTGAGGGAAACATACCTCTCTAGTATGGGCCCTAATGTTGGAGATAAGTTTTGGTGAGATAGTAAAGTGAAAAACGTCTAAGTCTAGGATGAAATCATGGAACCATCGGGCAGTTTTGGTCAGTGACAACAAAATTTCTATCTTATATGGCTACAAGTTTGGAACTATAGAATATAGAGTGTATAAATTCTTTTGGTGTGATCACCTATGCGTATATGATGATCGGTATGTGTTTTGATTGAGCGAAGTGAAACTGATAAAGTATAACAGTTGCTTAGAATAGTTTTGAGTGATCAAGCAAATTGGCCTAGCAAATTGAGTTATTTGGACAATTCAATTACTTGGCAATGTAGGGATGACATCCTAGATGTTAACCCTTTGACAACACAATATTATATTTCTTATTAGAGTTTGTGCTACACATTTTGTGGAAGGATTTGTAAGCCAACTGAATAAAGAATATTGAAGGGTATAAATGAAATATTTGTTTTGCATGTGAGTAGATAGGAAGTGATATATGATATGTGTGGTGTATAATGTGAAATCTTTGATGTTGGATCATATCATATGCGAGCTTCATTGTGGACTAATCGTACATTATGATGCAATGCATAATTCTATATTTTATAACACGCTCTTTGTAATTGGACAATGAGTCCAGAAGGTGATTTAAGAAAGTGTTATAATTTTGTTCTTGACTCTTAAATGGGTCAAAGGCCTCTAACAAGGTCTAGCCCTTTAACAAGGACATATGTACTAAATGTTATGTAACGAATCCTAACAGGGTTAGACCTCTTAACAAAGAACTTTTAGATTAGTGCATTATGTTGTGGATACCATCCCCACTGGGGTTTTCCCTTGGCTAGGGTTTCTTCAAGGACAAAATCATGGCATTATAATTTATTTATTATTTTATGCTTTACTTTCCTTTATTTCTATATGTGGATGCTTATGGGTAAGTCACAAAGTAATCAATCAACATTGAGACGGGGGGTGAATAAGTTTTGCAATACTTCAAACCAATTGGTAGATGGTTTGAAAATATTTTTTCGTGACTTTATTTCAGTTATATCTATTATTTTGGTTGGTGATCTGGGTCAATTACCTCTAGTAAGTGAGGGTTTCCTATCAGATTTGGGGGGGACCTATTTTTCTAGTCATCTTGGCTTCAAAAAAACCTCACGGTTGCATTCAGAGCATCAAAGAACCCCAAGATCCATATAAAATTTGTCCAATTTGGACAAAGTTGGAATCTGTGAGAAAAAAAATTTGCAATCAACCCCGGCACGGATCTTGAGGCAATCACTATTTTTTGGAGCACTTTTGGCCCAAAAGGACCTCATAGTTGTGTTCAAAAGGCCTAAGATAGTCAAAATTCATATAAGACTTGTCGATTTTCGACAAGTTAGCCTCTGAGGCAAATTTTTTTGCCCACTAGGCCATACGGCTTGGCATGCGGATTGAGGCAACAAAGTACGATTTTGAAAAAAAAATTTAAAAATTTTTAAAAAATTTTAGTGGTTGCACCACTAGGCGGCCACCTGGGTGCCACCGCCAGCGGGAATTGCCGACGGCCCACTATCACCACCAGTGTAACCGCCGACGGCTCGCGGTAATCGCTGCAGTCACCGCTGGTGGTAACCACCAACCTCTTTTTTGCCCATTACATGGTTTTTTGGAGGCTTTTTTTTCAGACAGGCAGTTGGTTTTTCGTGCATATCTTGGGCATCCGAGATCAGAATTGGGTGAACGAGATATCACAAAAAAGGTAATTCTGAGGCGGATGTGTTTTTGCTAGAGTGGTTACCTAATTTTTCCATTAATGCTTCATTTATTGTAGGCAAAGGTAGAGGTGTTTCTGTGCTCTTGCATCTCAACCCTCCTGCGCTGTTTTGAGCATATCCCAGGCATACGGTCTCATTTTTTGGCAAATGAGATAGCATTGGAAAGCTGCTTCAAAGGCGCATCTTTTTGGTATTTCAGATTTTGGAGATTTTTCCTCTAATTTTTGCACCAGTCATTTAAAGTCAAGGCTTCAATTTTGCCTACCCTCCAACACTACTTGTTGGTTATCGACTTCTACCTTTCTCATCCGGGCTCCATTTTCTTGAAGCGATTTACCATCGGAAAGCTATTTCTGAGACCAATCCAAATTTTCTGGTATGGTTTTGTGATTTTTCCATTTTGATGCCATTTTTCATTTTCAAAGTTAGATGTTCTCTCCGATCTTGGCATTTCAGACCTCCTACATTCCGGGATCCGTTTCTCTTGCATCCGGGCTCCGTTTTTGGTAAACTAGATATCGTCAAAAAGTGCTTTCTGAGATTTTATCAAATTTGATGGTTTCATGTGTGTTTTTGTCCTTTTTTTGATGCCACCCATCCTCAGATCCTTGCAGACACCTTCTTTGGGCCCTCCAGCACAGCTATTGGTTTTTTGCTCATATCTTGAGCATACAGTGTTGAAATTTGGCAAACCAGATATTGTTAGAAAGTTGATTCTGAGCTCTTTCCAGATCTGGAGGTTATATTTTCTAGTTTTATTTTTCTGATGGTTTTTTTCTCTGTCAAAGCCAGATCTTCAGTTCTGCACTCCGGGAGCTCTATCTTGCGCATCCAAACTCCTTTTTTCAAAAAATGATATATCATTGGAAAGATTGTTCAGAGAGATTTTTAGTGTTGTGAGTCATTTTTCCATATTCTACTCCAGGTTCATTTTATTTAGATTCTTTCATTTTTGCAGCCTGGTGGATATCTTGGATGTTTTAGGTCCTGAGATCTCTTCCTTTTAAGGGATGACTCGTCTTAGGCTATTCTTTTGTTTCAGTAGCCTTTGGTATTCTTTGAGCAGTGTATACATCATTTTTGTAGCATTCTTTTATGCACACTCACTGAGATAAAGTGTCATTCTATTGCATGTATGGGATCTTGCACATGTTCGTGCTTTAGTACTCGCACTCCATTATAAAGTGCCAGGGGGTTTTGATGTTTGCCTTTATTTTCCATCTTCTTTTGTCATGTGAGTGTTCCTCCAATGACATTAGCCTCAGGTATCTCTATATGTGTTTGTACTCTCTTTGCACATTCGATGTTTCAGATTCATCTTCTTCATGCAGTTCATATTGGATGATCTTTTCAGTGTACCTATCATTACTCCCTTGTCAGCTGTATGGGGGGGTTTCTACTATTGGTTCTACTACTTCCTTAGTTCGATAGCGTGAGCTATGTATTCAGTATTTGATTCTATGTACTAGGCGGTTGCAATGGATGGGTACCTATGCATTCCGGTGAGATGGATCATTTACCATATAGACACTCATTTCTTTCCTATTTTTGGATGCACTCTTCCAGCTTTGATTGATCAGCTCTTCAGGCTATTGGTGTTTATGCCATATGTATCTTTGAGTTTAGGTGTTTTCCTTTGTTTGCCTCCTGATTCGAGTAGTGTTATTTGAGGGCACTCATATAGATTATAGTCTTCTCTACTTGGTCATATTTCTATGGAGGATCTTCAGATCATCAGTTTCTTCTTGACAGAGTTTGCAATTTCATGCTTCAGTGATGTTGTACATGTTCATCTTTGTTCCTATTTTCTGGAACATTCCTAGTTTTGGAGACTTCTTCAGTCCTTCAGACTACTCTTGGTCTTTTTTTGGAGTAGAGTTTTTCCCATGTGGTTTTCTCTATTTCTCCACTTTGTAGAGACTCTCTTTTGTACTTGGGTACCTGATCAGACCTTTGTTGTTGGGACCCATTTGCTTTCAGTTATTTTTTTTAGATTTTTAGCTTCTCCCAAAGTTTATCTTAAGGGGGGGTGTTAGAGTAATAAAGTGTTTACTGATTAATTGAATCATATTGATTTAATTATTCAGTCACTTATTGCCTTTTTCTACTTAAGCTAAACTTTAGGCATATAATAATTAATTATTTTATTAATTATTATTATGCAACCTAGGGTTTTACCTTTTTAGGTTTTTTGATCTCCTTTTATAAGGATTGATCTCATAACACATGTAACCTTTTCTAACATTTCATTATTGATTGCAAATTTTGTTTTTGCACATCAAGGATTTCTCCTCTCTCACGGGTCTATGCATTTAGGCCTCCATAGCTGCTTGCTTCTCTCTTTCTGTGATAGGTGTTTGCGTGCAAGTGTTCTTTGGAGCTGTGGGTTGTTTTTCATCAACTCCATCATTCACTTGGTATACCTTAGAGGTATGGATAGTTGGATGGGTTAGCACTTGATGTGGGTGTTATTTCAGCTATGGTTTTGACGATTACAAATACATGTGATTACCTTTAGAATGAGTGTTTGTGCTTGGGATATCAGTTGGTCAACAAGGCTAAGTAGACCTCTAGAAACCTAAGTAGATGGTCTACTTAGCCTTGTTGACTATCTAACGCTCACTACCTGATTTGTGGTATTTTTTGTTGTTGTTATTATTATTGTGGAGCATAAGAAACTACTAGAACATCATCTTTTGGAGTATCATCTAGTACTACATAATCACTTTCTTTCTTCTCATGGTGCTGCAATAGATATTTGTACAACACTTTCTCATTGAATATGACATCCCTGCTTCTTACAATTTTATGATTTTCAAAATCCCAAAGCCTATAACCAAATTCATCAATGCCATATCCAAAAAATACAAATTTCTTTGACTTAACTTCCAGCTTGTTTCTATTTTCTGAATCTATATGTGTAAATGTTTCCCAACCAAAGGTTTTGAGAAAATAATAACTCACCTTCTTACCAGTCCATGCTTCCTCTGCAATACCAAAGCCCAAAGGAGTAGAGGGACCTCTATTGATTAAACATATAGTTGTATTAATAGGTCCACCCAAATGTTTAAGGGAAGCTTAGCATGCAACCTCATACTCCTTGCACGCTCCATTATTGTCTTGTTCATGCGTTCTACCACTCCATTTTCTTGTGGAGTCCTTGGTATAGTTTTTTGCCTATGAATACCATTAGAGGAACAATAATCTTCAAATTTTGTACCACAATACTCACCACCATTATCAGATCTGAGCCATTTTAGCATTTTACCCGTCTCATTCTCAACCAAGCATTTCCATTTCTTAAAAGTTTGAAATACATCAGATTTCTGTCTAAGGAAATAAATCCATACTTGTATTGTTGCATCATCTATAAATGTAATATAATACAGAGAGCCACCAAGGGAAGATACCTGAGTTGGTCCCCATACATCTGTATGCACAAGCTCTAATTTCTCATTTTTCTTTTCCTTCCCACTCTTCACAAAACTAACTCTCTTTAGTTTTCCATACAGACAACTTCCATAGAAATTTATATTGACACATTTTAGACCAAGAAAAAAATTTCTTTGAATGAAGTAATTTCATACATTTTTCACTCATGTGCCCAAGTGGTGCCAAAGTGGTGCCAAAGTGTTGTGTTAGAATCTACAACAACTATTTGATGTTCTTCCTGCTCAACTGCAGCAAATGTTCCTGAACATTCATTTTTCTCTGAAACAATTAAAGTAGAAGGAACAATATGACTTTTACAAAGATATAAGGTGCCTACCTTCACACCTTTTTCTACTACTGTGTGTGAGTGATTTACACCTTCATGAAATAACAAGATTTAAAAGACAATTACACTATTCAAAGCAAACTAATCTAAATAATGCACAATTAATCTAAATATCTCATGGATCTCTAAAATAAAGTGGTAAATGAGGCTCTCAGCTATGATCCTCACTAGTGACAATCTAAAGATGAGAATTAAGCTATATGATATGCAAATTTAGATCTATTCTATCAAATTCTATCTCTATTTGATGAACAATCTACTATGATCAAAGCAATTTAAGCTAATTAGCAATGAAAAATGATAAGTGAGTGATGTGGATGCAAATTGCAAGAGCTTTGCTGCAATTCAAAGATATGAAGTGGATCCTTAATGCCTCAAAATGCTTTCTACTTATAGGATTTTCCCAAGGGTAGGAGGTAGAGTGAGATAACCATGGTTATGCTTGGGTAAGGTCAATTGGCTTTGCTTTGTCCATAAATGGGGGGACAAGGAGGGGACAATCATTTAAATGGTTTCAAAAGGCTAGACCATTTCAACAAAAGTGAGTGATTTGTGTCCATTTTGTCTCCTTTTTGCTTTGTTGAGGGAAATTAGTATTTATTAATTAATTAAAGTAATTAAATTTAGCCATGAAGGGTAAGATGTTCATTTTGATTTTTGCTTTCAACAACTATGTCATTAATTGAATTTAATCAATTTCGTAGTGTTTTTCCCCTTTTCAAGCTTTATTTAATCATTTAATTGAATTTTCCTTTGATTTGAATTGCCTTTGTTCCATTTATTGATTTTTCATGCTATTTTGATGATTTTATGCACCTTTTGATTGATTTAAGCCTTTTGCCAATTTTTCGTGTCTTCAAATGCCCCTCTTTGAGTCGATGTGCGAAGAACACCGATTGAAAGATTCCCTTTAGTACTGATGATCTGATATAGGTCCTGATTCTGATATGCCTCTGATCGTTCTGATTGATGTATTTCCTGATGATGATGATGTGCTTCTGATGATGGTGTTGATATGATTCTAATGCCTCTGATATGATATGGGTCCTGGTTTTGATGATAGTTCTTGGGTTCACTGATTTCTGATATGTTGATAGGTTTGATATGATATGGTAAACTGATCTGATACTGATTTGCCTCCTGATATGAAATTGATATGATATGATAACTTGATATGATATGCCCCACTGATAAATGTTTTTGATGTGATGCCAATTTGATACTCTGATGCCCCCTCAGAAATAAAACATATTGAGTCCTTGATTTGAAAGATTTTGGTTGATTGGAATATGTTTTGATTTCTAATACTGTTTTAAAGAAATAGGCAAGTTTGATTTATGCCCCAGCTAATGAAGATGTCATATAATAGGTCCAAAGTGTGTTTTTAAGTGTTTATTAGGGCCAATTTGACCTTAAATAGGGTAAAACCCCTCATTTTACTATTCATTTTCACCTTTCCCTTTTGAGATTTTTAGCTCTAATTTTAGCCCTTTTTACACAATGGTGGTCCCACATTGCGAGCATCGGTTTGAGAGAGCGCGTCGGTTTGGTTGGAGAGAGAACTATGGTCCTCCGGTATGTCATTCAAATTTTTGTCCTATTTCTAGAACTGCATTTATGACTTCATTTAATGCGTTTTAAAATTTTATTTCTACATTTTAGAAAAGAAATGTCGCCTCCGTGCAATTTAGTTACGCCTGAAAAAATAAAATGTCGCTTCTTGAAAATTTAGTATCGCCTTCCGTTTCTCTGTTTACACCTATAGAAAAGATTTTATCGCGTGTGGAAAATTTGGTATCGCTTAGGGTTCAAACATTTTAATTGTTTGTCGCGTGAAAATCCCTAGATAATAAAATGTTGCCTTGGGTAAATCTTATATCACGTCTATCAAATGAAATCACGCACATGAGTAAAATCACGCGGATGAAGAATTTGATGTTGCCCCTGGTAAAAGAAATTACACCTGAATGAAAAGTTGCGTAAGTGAAATTTTTTTTTTACATTACTTGAGACTTTGCTATGACGTCTGATTGCTCGATTGCGTCAACCTGATTGATATCGATCACTTCAATGAATTTGATCAAATGTTCAGTTAGGGTGTTCCTCTTGTTTGATTTCACCAATGAATTAGGACATTGGTAACTATGATATTGAAGGATAAGGTAAATCAATCTTCATCACGAATGATAGGTCATGCGTCTAATCATCCATTCATTTTATTCTCAAATGCTTAGAGACATAAAACTAGGATCATCCTTCCTCAATGCTTAGAGTTAGGATTGGCAGGTCTGATACGTATATTTAAATTGATGACTGTGATTGATTGTTTGATTTCCTGACATTAGGTTACTCATGTGATTCCATTGTTTTGATTAAACAAGAGGATGTCCCTGTTCTGTACCTCTGGACCGTGCCACATTGGGTGATGGAGCTTAGAGATTAGTTGACTGATGCTGAGAGGCAATTGATTAGGCGTTGTGGTTTGTTGTGTGTATTAGAGCTTCCTTGGTTCCAGATGAATCGAGGTTTGATTACCATTGTCGTAGAGCGTTGGCACTCTGAGACAAACACCTTCTGGCTGCCATAGGGAGAGATGACCATCACTCCTGAGGATGTGTATAGGTTGCTGCGGATCCCGACACATGGGGAGATAGTATATTATGATGCAGCGTATGATGGGACCTATTGTCGTCAAGTATTCAGAGATCATACTATTGGTGATGATTGCATCCTATGGGCTCAGTTTGCTTCATTTCCTATTCTACCAGCAATGTTAGGTGCTATTATTGGTGGCGTGTTACTACCTGATCGTCGAGGTCATGGGTTTTCAGTGGGTTGGGGCAGGATTATCGAGGACTTGCTTCATCAACCTCGACGATTTGATTGGGGATCTTGTGTGCTTGCACAGCTATACCATGATCTGCATGAGGTAGTTTATAGGAGATCAGCTGCTTTATCTACTGGGATTCACATTTTGCAGCTTTGGATATGGGAGCATTTACAGTTAGTCGTCTGATATCAGAGCGAGACCGACCTTTAGGGTATCCTTTTGCGTGGCATTACACTGGGATGGTGACACAACATCACTTGGGACATTTGGAGTATTGGCGACGACAGATTGATGATATGGATGAGGTCTATTGGAGACCATATGTCGATGTTGAGGATTGGAGAGAGGATGGCTTGGAGTTACCATACATGTTTACTCCTTGATGGATGATCGGCAGGATTGATTCTATCCTTGAGAGATTTTGGGTGGATTCAGCCTATGCCTTAGGGATCTGCAGTTTATGCTCATTCTAGTGCAGAGAGGGCTACTTGGGGACACATGCCTTCATATGATGATGTTATTGAGCAGATAACGCGGCTTGGTTTTATGGACTGGGATATGAGATTACATATTAGAGATGCCGGGGTTACTCAGGAGTATCTGGATTGGTTGATGGAGCATCCTATGCCTTGATTTACAGACCCTGCAGAGCCAGTGCCTGGGAGAGATGATGATGATGATGGTGTCGGTGGTGGGAGGAGACGCAGAGGTAGACCACAAGGTAGGGTAGTGGTTAGACTCAGAGGACGAGTGAGAGATATACATATACAGGCACCACCTCCTCCTCCTCCTCCTCCTACAGTAGCATAGAGATAGAGGGTAGATCGTCAGGACCATGTGAGGGCTGCTAGGCAGGATTCAGCGTCAGGACAGGATACAGGAGCAGGATTACCGCAGGCTACCATGGATGGTTAGGATACAGGTGCACAGCAGATGCCAGCAACTTTTTCTCATGATCGGGGGAAGGCTCCTATAGATACAGGTGATCCTCAGAGTACCTACGAGGTTGGTGAGAGTTCTAGTACTATCCAGCTGCGAGCAGATGTGGGAGAGTTACGAACAGAGGTATCACAAATGTCATCGATGATTCAGTAGTTAGTGTCAAGTCTGGCTCCATTGGTTCCTCTCCTTGTTGCTATGGTTGGTCAGATGCCTCTTCAGCCGCCTCAGCAGCCTCCATCATAGCCTCCTCCACAGCCTCCTCCAGGACCTCCTCCCAGTGGTGACGAGAGTTGAGCTATGAGTATTCTTGTTGATCAGTAGTGTATTAATGTTGAGATACTTGATGTTGTATCATGTTCTTGTGACCTTGGTGTTACCCTTCCAGTTGTACTTTGATACTTGTTTGACATTGATGCCCCTGTTGATGGGTGATTATAGAATTGATTTATGATATCATTGTTATACTGGATGCGTTGAGTTTTGAGTAGACGTGTGATATGAGGACATTTATGAGGTTTCCTATTTTTATTTTTTTTATGATATATGAGATTACCTTTAGATGCTGCTATATGTGTTTATCTAATGCATTTGTTTTGGATGGATGTGTCTATGGATGCAATGTATCTTATGTATGATATAGATAGATGGATGCATTTCTTTCTTCATGTATGGGTGCAATTTTTTGTTTTTGTTATGTTCTCATGTATGCAATCTGTATCGTTGTCTAGATGTATGCACATGTAAATGGTTATTTCCTTCTTTTCCTTGATGATATATCTATGTAATGATTAATGGTATGGAATGAATGCAAAAAGTATAACCTCATGTTTTTATTGTCGAAAGATGATATTGAGGTGATGTTGTCCTTGTTGATTTGACCTTGGTGATGATGTTATGTAGCCCCTTTTTGATGCAAAATGAAGCCCTTGGGAAAAAAAAATGCATGTGCAATTATTCTAACATGAGAATGCATTTTAACCTTTCTATGAATGCAATTATCTTTTCTATGAATGCATTTTAACCTAAGTGTCACTAGTTTTTAGCAAAGAAATGCCTTGAGGATATATTTTCATCATTGAGCACTTGGGACCGGAAAGTCGATACAATCACCACTGCCTACTGACATGATGATATGAATATCACTTTTTATTGCTCATATGGTAACCTCTGTTTTGCTTTCCCATCGGTCTCGTCAATACGACTATCACTGATTACAAACAATCATGAGAATACGAATATCGATTTTGTCAAATTCTATGTTGCAAGTGGATTTTGGCATTTAGATATGAAGAATCTAAATATCCAAGGTATCCGATTGCATAAACAAACAAAAGTTAACTCATTGTTTTATAAGATAATCCTCGATGGTTCTTTGATGACCATGTCTTTAGATGAATTCTCATAAGGCAATGAATCTTCCTCCAAACATTCACTTTATAGTCAAGAAAAAAAAAATCATGTCTCCATCATTGCCAATCTAGTCGAAACATCATTGATTAGCTAAAAAGACTTGATACAAATTGAATTAATGTAAGTAAATAGATTTTTAACCAACTTTTCAAAAGAATCTATCTAGGTGTTTTGCATTGTTTTCTGATCTTCAAATAATATTTCCAAGTGTTTTGATCATGGAATGATGTTTGATTTTTAATCCTGAATAATAAGTCAATTTAGGCTCAAGGATTTGTTGTGGTAGTCAACTTCTTGGTTAGTAAACAATGATATCAACCAAAGGTTTACAAAAATCTGATCTCTCTTCTGAAAATGTTGATCTCTTTCTGCTTGTGACTGAATGTTGCTCGTTTGAATCCTTTTTGAGGTACCCACTTTCCGATCTATTTTATGCTGCCCCCAAGTGTTTGATGTATCAGTTTTGACAACTTTTGGGCAATTCAAAGGATGATGCTAAAAATGTTATTATGACTATGTACAAATGACGGATGCAATGAAGGTTTGGACAAATGGGATGATGAGATGCATTATGTACACATGTGACTAGGAAAGAACTGTCTTAAGGAAACCAAAAGTGCTTGTTGCCAAGTTTTCACCTTTGGGTGCTTTTTTCTCTTCTTTTTTTTTTTCTTTTTTTTTTTGCTATCGAGGCGCCTATTGCTAGGTTTTCACCAAGGCACTTTTTCTTTTTCATTTTTTTTTTGTATTTTTCATTTTTTTCATTTTTTTAATATTTTTCCTTATCACCTTGGCGCCTATTGCTAGGTTTTCACCAAGAGATAGTTTTTCAAATGTTTTTTCTTTCTTCATGCTCAATTTTCCACTATTTTTTATCTTTCTTCCTTTCCAATGTTTTTGGATTTTCTATTTTCAAATGTTTTTGTATTTTCAAGATCTCTTTTCAACTATGTACAATAATTATGATGCTCTCTCATCTGATACTCTGTATACTCTTTCATCTACTTTAGGTGTAGAACCTCTTCAAATGAATGCTATTTATGGGTTCTTATAACTCTTCACCATTACACTCTGATAACTTATATGTTTCAGTTCCAAAGGATGACACTATCACAAATGGGCCTATCCAATTAGCTTCCCACTTTCCTTTCTTTTCCCTTTCAGCTTGATTTTTGGGATTTTCTCTTAATACCAAGTCTCCTACTTGAAAAGTTCTTGGTTTGATGTGTTTGTTGTAATTGCGTGAAATCCTATTTTGATAAACTCTTAAATGCTCATAAGCTTGAGTCTGGTGTTCCTCTAACAATTCCAATTGTTGCAGTCTGGCAATCCTATAATCCTCATCAGTGATCAATCCTCTTAATGAAACCCGTAGAGATGGAATTTCAACTTCTAATGGTAGAACTGCTTGGGTTCCATAAACTAAAGAGAATGGGGTGGCTCCTGTAGGTGTTCTGATACTAGTTCTATAAACCCATAGTGCAGGATTTATTTGCACGTGCCAATCTCTTCCTGATTTGTTAACTGATCTTTTTAATATTTTGAGGATATTTTTGTTCATTGCTTCAGTTTGTCCATTGCCTTGTGGATAATAAATGGATGACGAATGATGTGTAATGTGGAATGTCATGCAAAGTTCATCAATATCCTAATTTTTGAATTGTTTCCCATTATCCGTGATAATGGCATGTGGAATACCATAGCGGCAAATTATGTGGTTCAATATGAACATTGAAATTTGTTTTCCGGTTGCTGTTGTTAATGAAATTGCTTCCACCCATTTGGTGAAGTATTCTGTTGTTGTGATGATATACTTGTTTCCGTTTGAAGATGGAGGATGTATGATTCCAATCAAGTCAAAACCCCATTGATAAAAAGGCCATGGTGTAATGAATGGGTGTAATTCTTGAGCCGGTGCATGTATCATGTTACCATGATATTGACATTTGTTGCATGTCTTCACAAATTGACAAGCATCCTTTTCTAATGTTGTCCAAAAGTACCCTAAACGAAGGCTTTTCTTAGCTAGATTAAGACCGCTTGAGTGTGACCCGCAAATGCCTTCGTGGACCTCGCGTAAAGCTAACTTAGACTCTTCTTCCTCTAAACATCTAAGTAACATCCCATCAAGACCCTTACGATACAATGTGTCTGAAAGGATTAGGTAACAGGCGGCTTGGCGTATGAAGTTACATTTTTGGGCACAAGTTTGGTCTACGGGGAGTACTTGGTCTTTAAGGTAAGTATAGATGGGTCCATACCAAGGAGAGTCATGTCCATGTAAAAGAGCAACAATTTGGGTGTCAGGAAGGTTGAATGCCGGTTTTACCAACTCTTCCACCAAGAACTCATACTTCTCATTTTGATCTAGTTTTTGTAATAAGGAAGCCAAGGTAGCCATGGCATTTGCTGCTCTATTCTTTTCTCCTGGAATCTGTTCAAATGTGATCAAAGCAAAGTACTTCTTCCATCCATCAATCAAGGTTTTATATTTCATTAATTTTATATCTTTGGTATTGTATTCATTATTAACCTGATTGATTATGAGTTGGGAATCCCCATACACTTGTAATTCTGCAATATTCCATTCCAAAGCCATTTTGATGCCAATGACTAATGCCTCATATTCCGCTATGTTATTGGTGCACGGAAATAAGAGTTTATAGGACTTTGGAATGGTGTACCCTTGAGGAGTAACCAATAATATACCTGCTCCAGAACCTCCTTGTGTATAAGATCCATCAAAATATAATTTCCATGTCTTTGCTTCTATGTTGACAATTGCTGCATCTGGAAATTCAATTTGAATGGTTTGTGTAGACTCCATTGGGTTATCTGCTAAGTGATCTGCTATCACTTGTCCTTTAATTTCTCTTCTATCAACATATTCAATGTCGAATTTGTATGCACCCTAAAATGGTCGCCTAGACTTTGGGCCCCATTTATTTGATTTATCAATCCTGAATCAATTTTATCAATAATCAATATTTTCAACATTACCAATTTCTTGATCAAATCTTAATTTCGATCATATATTGGACTTTTATCCTATGGGCTAACCATTTATCCTAAGTCTTTATTTGATTAAAAGGAATATTTCCTCCCCTTTTAATTAAATAAAAAGCCCATCTTTTCCTCTTTTCCTAAGTTGCACAAATAAAGCATTATTCCTATTTTATAAAAAGGAGAAAAGTACTTTTTGTCTCATATGGACATAAAGTCAACTCTTATTTTCCTATTGGAGGATACTTGTGCACATGGATTGCTCCTCTTTCAAGCTCCACCGCTGATTAAGACTTTTTGCCTCTTAATCTCAATGGTCCATTTCACCTCATTTCTTATAAAAGGAGAGCTCTCTCCTTCATTTGCATATACCATATTTTTATGCTAATGTTATGCTGTAGGTTTTAGGTGCATTTGAAGCTTTTGAAGATATTGAAGACTTGCTTCATTTCATTACATCATTTAGTTTCATATTTCCTTTGCTTAGTTCGCATGATCATGGCATTCTTAGCTTAGTTTCCTTTTATCCATTACTATTTCCTTTCATAGATTAGTTGCATTGTACTTTCATTTCCATAGCTTAGATTGCATTCTGATATAGCTTGCATTGCATTGCATATTTGATTCTTAGAGATATTGGCATTGTTGCCCTTGTCTTGACTTGAATCTCTCATTGTGTGGTTGACTAGCAAGGTCATGAGTTTATAGCTCTAGCTGAGAGCAATTTTCAACCTTGCAATTCCATGCATAGAGAGCTATGAGCCGCTTTGTGAGGCCTCATTCTTGAGCAACCTTGCATGTAATGGTTCATAGAAGTGCACATTTTAGTGTGTACATTTCTGGCGCCCACCGTGGGGCAGAGTAGATAGACTTTGTCCTTCTTTTTCTGCATTTTCATCATTTTTTGTCGATTTTTTGACAAATTTTTAGCGTAATTTTTATTCTCTAGTTTTCTGTCTCAGAATATCACGCGATACTTCTCAGTATATCGTGCGATACTTCTCAGTATATCATGCGATATACCTTATAATACTCGTGCGACACTTCACATCTCAGAAGAATTACCCGCCTGTATTAAGGTATATCGCCTGGTGTCGGGTGAAGTATCGCCTGGCATAAGGTGAAATATCGCGCAGACTAAAAAGTATTGCCCCAGTATAGTGTGAAGTATCGCGCGATACTGGTGTCTGGACTGTGTCTATACCTAACAGTGAGCTATTTTTGAGCTATTTTATCTATCTTGTAAGTTTCAGGTTCTTAGCTATCTTTTTGAAATTTTTTGAAATTTCTAGCGTTTTCAAAATCGTGCCACTCTAAAAAATGGGTGCCTATTTTTTTTTGAAATTTTGAAAATGGTATCAAAAGTTTAAGTGTGATATATTGTTGGAAAGGTCTTTCTGAGCCTAATCCAACCATGATGGTTTCATTTTCAGATTTTATCATTTGATCAATTTTTTTGGTAGATTATCTAATTTTTCATGTACTAATCATTGGTAGATTTTGGATTTTGATTCTCCTAACTCTTGTTGGTCTAACAAGTTGTGGTTGTAGGTGCTCTCATTACTTGAAATTTGTCAAAAGAACGCATGTCAAAGAGGGCTACTAATGGTTTTTGTAGGGCTGCCCAAGCATAAAAACAAAAAAAAAATCTTGCTTATTTATTTGCTTTCCTTTTAAGTGTGGCAAAAACTAGTTGTTTCATTTATTAGGCACTTAAGATCTTGTTGTAGGAATTCTTGGGTGGTAGGAGAAGTATGCTCTTCACCATTTTGGTGAACCAGAAAATCTTGATCCATCTTTGAATTTTGAAAGCAAGGGGGTAATTGAATCTTTGCTTGGTGTGTTTGGGAGAGATTCTTGAGATAGGGGAGTATGCTCTTCACCCTTGTGGTGAACCAAAAACCTTGAACCTCAAAAGTTAATCCACTTTTTGTTTAGTATAAGGATCCTTTAGTGGGCTTGCTCTTGAGCAATCAAGAGGAACGACCCAAGTTGGGACAACCTTGTCATCATTTTCCTTGGTGGCGAGTGATTCCAACTCACTATAATCTCAAGGCTATCAAGGACACCAAAAACCTTGGTAGACATAACACTTATCTTCGTTTAATGTGAATAGCTCATGGGATTGCGACCATGGGAAAAACATTGAACAAGAATGCTTAAGATACTGTTGAGGCCGCAAGGTCCTAGTCCTTTATGAGGAGCAAGAGGGGTGTTGTGAACGGAAATCCTTATTAAGAACCATAGGTTAGAAGCCACCTCTATTTAGCCGCTTATCTTCTTAGTGCAAGGATTGATCCAAGTGGACTAACCCGGATCACCCCAAGATACTCACCATATATGTTCCTTTGGTTGTGTTATTTGACACTTCCACGACAAAGACAATATCTCTTGTGGGCAACCACTTGGTGTGAGGTGAGGGGGCATCAAGTTGTGGGCTAAGTTGGTAAGTATTGAGCCTTGTCTTGTAGGTAGATATTGCTTGAAGTGTTTTTGAATGTGCTAAACTAGTGTAAACGTTCTCGCATACAAACAATCGGTAGCTTCCATAGGGTGCAATTTTACTTTTTGAATATCACAAGTGTTTGTCTTGGCAAGGTTGCTTTTGCCCTTGTTTCAAGTGTTTGAAGACATGTTTGATCCCCTACTGTTTGCAAACCTATCCAATTGTTGTTGAATTTGTGATCGAAATCAGACATTTTCACCCTCAGATTTGAAAACTTGAAATTAGACTTTAAAAACTCAAAATTTTGCACAAATTGGTCAAGATCAACATCAGTATCACATTAGCCAAAGAGAAATATCACATTAGAAGGTTGTTCTTGGTGAGAAATTTTATCTCTAGAATTGTGAGCTACATTCTTGGGAAATTCTCGTACTCTTATTGTCCAAATAATTTTCATTTAATCTCAATTTGAATTATATTTTGGCCTAGCCCAACCTGCTGGTTCAAAAGTGCAAGGGTAGTCACCCTTTGATTTGAAGCACCTCTTTGATAGTGTTGGTAAAGCCCCTTCTTCTATCTTTTCATTTCTCTTTGGACAATAGAGAACTTTGATTATCTTAGTTTGGTGTTGACATTTTGTGAGGTCATCCTATTACCAAGGGTCTTCTATTTTCAGTCTTCCTTAGTCAGTCCAGATCTTAGATCCTAGGTGTTGTCATGTTGCTCAACATCTCAATGAACGTTATGGTATCAATTGCACAAGATGGCTCTTAGTCTTCTTCTTTCTTCTCCATTTCCCATGTTCTTCTAAAGTCTTCTACTCCCATGGGAAATTCTTCTTCTTCTTCTTCTTGATTCTTTTCCTCTTATTATCTAGTCTACTTTCTTCTATTCATCTATTCATTTCTTCCATGCTTGATTCCTCCTCTTCTAGAACCATGAATTTCAACTATCTTGTTAGGGAACCTCTCTTGAGAATAGATGATCTTGAACTCATTGCTCAATTTGAAGAGTATCTTTATTCCTCCAATAGTCCTTCCAAATATCTCATGGGTGACAAACTTATAGCAAAAATAAAAGAAAATATGATTGAATCTGACGCCTTTGCTAGAATCATAAACATGATCATATCACGATCTTCTTCTTCCAAACATCTTTCATCATCTAAATCTTCTGATTCTTCATCTTCCAAATCTTATCATGACTCTTCTAAACATTATTCGCATTCTTCATTATCCAAATCTTCTTCTTCCATGAAGTCTTCATTTTCCTCTTCTTCACGATCTCGTTCTTCTTCTTACTTCTTCAAAGAGTCTTACTCCTCATATCAAAGCATACCATAATGAGCAACATGATGATGACACCTATGTTCCTAAGAGTCCTCCTTGTCATGCGCTTAGGCTTACTAAAGGGTCATCCTATTGGGTAGATTATGATGGGGATCCATATGATTCTAAATTTGAAGAATTCTTTGATGATTTTTGCGAACAATACAATATTCCTACCGAGGAAGAGAAAATCTACCGCGCTGATTTCAAACGTCAAAAGAATCTCTCCTCTAAAAGTTCTCATGCTGAAAATAAAGATGACACTCTCAAGCAAGATCATGTTAATGTTGAACATTTATCTTGTGATGGTTCCCTTCCATCCTCTACTTCCTCCAATACCCACACACTTCCTAAAGCTTCTGAGTCATCCAAATCTTTCACAAATCCTTCATCCAACAAAGATCCTAAGGCTTTCCATGTGGTTCCTTATAGTTATTCTCAAGAGCCACCTCTTAAAAGTACTCAAGCTAACCTTCACTTGGATGTGAATACTTCCAATAATGCTAAACCTAAAGAGCCTAAACCTTTATGCGCTATAATGCCTATTTCAGCTAGTCTTTCACTATCTCCTCCAAAATCTTCCATGCAATTCCAACATGCTTCCTTGTCCTTAGAAGTGGCTTCATGTCAAGAGGACTCTAAAAATGATAAAGAAAAGAATATAAATAAAGATCAAGATCAGGAACCCTTCATATCATCCAATTCTCTTCATGATGTATCTCCTCCATTGCATGGTTCTTTTGATCCTTTGCGCTCTTCCGCATTCATTCCACCATCTCCTAAGCAAGATCAAGCTACTACTTACACCCTTGAGCTTATTGATAATCAAAATAACCTTACCACACTTGTGCTTTCCAAAGATGATACTTCCATTAAGGTTATTAAAAATGATGTTGTTACTTCTGATGTAAAGCCTATTGAAAATCAAAATAAAGTTGATACGCTTATGCTACCCAACTATCCTTGTCAAGATCAAAGTATTCCATCTTCTTGTTCTACCACTCCATGTTCACTTCCACTTTCTTCTCTTCCTAAATCTTTGCAAGCTTTGAATGATCCTATCAAAGAAGATGCTCCTATTCAAGATGTCCAGGATCCTATTGAAAATCCTAATGCTCACTCTAAAGATGTTGATGTCCTTGGTTGTCATATAGATGTTGATGAACTTATTGATTATCCTTTTGCATCTTCCACATCCATCCTTGGACCTCCTCCACCACTACCAAGAGCTTCAAGTTTGTCTTCCATCTTGGGTCCTTATGTCCCTTCACTTTCCCCTCCTAATTCTCCTAATTCGTCATCCATTTTGGGTCCTTACATCCCTCCATCTCCTATTTTTCCTCAAGGTCAACATAGATGCATACCCTTGAATCTTTTTCATCCACTCACCCATCTAAACCAGTCATATTGTCTTTCTTCTTCCACAAGTCCCAAGTCTTTTGGAAGTAACTTGAATGTTCAATACAAGAATCCATCAAAAAAAGATCACCATGTCTCCTCTAATCGACATGGAGGCATAAAGTCAAAAGAGATATCTAAGAAGAAAACTACAAGACAAGTATGAGTTCCAAAATCCATCATTGAAGATATTCTCTCTAACACATCAAAAGAAAATAAAAAGCTTAAAGCTATATGGATTCCAAAGTCTCTCTTGAAAAAGTCTTATGTTGAGCAAAAAGTGAAGTTGACATTCAAGCTTCAAAAGGCTTCCACTTCATCTTTTTCCACAAAGATTCTTCCATTCCATGTGCCTGAACCACAACCTCTACTAAACATTTTCCATATTCCTTCTCGTATTCCTCCATTCACATTTGAGAATTATAAGAAGCACACCAATCCTCTCTTCGAGGAGTCACATAGCAATAATGAACCAAAATATGGTTTGCATTTGGACTAGAATATGGTTTACGTTTCCTCCATTTTTCCCATCACCCTTCAAGGTGTGTATTGACGTTGATCTTACCTTTCTTTCCATCTACCTTTTCACATTCCTTCCATTCATTATCCTTCTACCTTCTCTCATTTTTCCTCATTTGCCTATTCCTTCTGCGTCTTCCTTTCCCCTTCAGCATCTTTGAGCATATCAGTTTGGATCCTTGGCATATCATGGTTTATCTTTTCAAGGAGCATTATCTAAAAAGCTTGCATTCTTCCAAAAAAATAAAAAAAATAGCCAAAAAAAAATAAAAAATAAAAAATAAAAAATGAAAATGTGCCATGGTGAAAACCTAGAAATAGGTGCCTTGGTAGCAAAAGTAAAGAGAAATAAATTCATCCTATGGTAAAAACCACTCCCTTGTGCCACCTTGGATAAGTACCATGATGAAAACCTGGCAATCAGGCGTCATGCGTAGTTCTTCTACATATTTCATCCATTCCATCTTCTCTCTTTGATCTTGACAATGTTGATCTATACATGAACATTTGGCTATTTTGTGAGCTATCTTACGATGATCTTGCTTTCATTTCATTCATGTTTAGCCTTCATATTTATTTTCCTTCATTCATTCTAGCCTTTTGCTGTCCTTTTTCCCTTTGGTCTTGATCTAAAAAAAAAAAAAGAGTAAAACATGATGATATGAAGCCTCTTGACATGTCTACTCCTTTGGACTGCATCCTTCCTTCTTTTGCAATGTGCTTTTGTGACTTATCCTATGCTAGCCTCTCATTGCTTGTCCAAATGCACTTTACATGACAACAATTTTTCCCTAGCTTGGGTACTCTTGAGGAGTTTGACCTTGAAGATTTCTTCCCTCCGTTCACCTTCATTCTCCTTTCCTCCATCTCAGTCACCAGCTTGCTAATCCCTCTTGTTCCCCACCTTGCTAGACATTGGGACTACACGATGTGATCTTACTTGGAAGTTTGATGCCTATTCTATTTGGGAGCATCCTTTGTATATATCTTATTGATCCTGAAAAAATACTAAAAAAAATCATATATGATGTTGAAAAAATCCTAAAAAGCAAAAAAAGTCATGAACAAATACAAAAAAAATTTAAAAAATTTAAAAATACAAAAAAATAGAAAAAGTGCCTTGGTGAAAACTTGGAAACAGGCGCCTTGGTAGCAAAAATACAAAAAAAATAAAAAAGAAAAAAATTGTAATAAATTCAAGTGGTGAAAACTTGGAAACAGGCGCTACTTGAGGCCTTTGCACCCCTATTTGTTAGCATGCGTCCTCGACCCTTAGCCACTTTCCCTCATGCCTTGACCTTATTTGGCTTAGTCTGGAATTGGTCTTTGTCTTTGTCTAGGGGGCATAACTGTTAGCATTGGTCTTTTAGGTGCGTTTGTCTCTTGGGGCATTTCACAACAGGTGTTTTTCAACACCACCCTAAACAGTATTTTTCAACACTACCCTTGCGTCGAGTGTTTCTTAACACTTATCAGATGTATTACCCAATAGTCTAAGTATGATGGGATATTTCTCATTTGCAGATGCGATAACCAGAGTTTGACTCTATGACCAACACACACACACTTAAACAATCAACTTGTTGAGATATGTTGACTTTATTTTTCTTTGTGTGCTGTCTATGAAGATTTCTTTGATGAGTGGTCTCTCCCTGAGAAGTTTTTGATGATGCATAGCTAGAAGATTGAGGGTATGAGAACATGTTTTCTTTTTTTATCTGCTTGTGGGTATATTTTGTTGATCCTAACTATCATGAGCATTTATGTTGGTCTTACTTGACACTATGGATTGACAAGATATTATCCTTGACTGTTGTGCGAGTGCATACTTCTAGTTATCCTGACTTTTCATGTGTCTTGATACAAGCATAATCTCGCCATATCAAACTTAGGTGATCTCACTGCATTAGTCATCTGGACCTACATGTCTTTGATGCCTAGGTGGCATTTCCACATTTCTATCTGATAAAAATCATATTCATATCCACATAGTTATGCTAGTGTGCATTGTATGATCTTACGACGCTACCAATAACGCTCGATGATGATATTTAGATGTCTATAAGCGTTGTGACCTTGCAAGTCAACCACTTTCATAGTAGCTTGCATTCTTAGGTTCATCATAGTTTAGTTTTTGCATCTTGCATATGGAGAGAGCTCTCCTTTTTATCATCTATGGACTAGTTGGTCAACTGTGCTCATTTTCTGATTCTTCTTGATCATATCTTTCATTTTTGATATTTCATATCCAATCATTTTCTATCCATTTTCAGACTCGAAATTGAAATCCGAGGTCATCTTGATAGTCAAAATTGCATTTCAAATCTTCCCTTCTTCTGCGCAGTTGGCTACATCTTTTGAGGCCTAATCCTTCGATCCTTGTTGGTGCATCGCCATTTCTTCATTTCCATATCTTCCAAACTTCTAGTCTTTCATTCATCTTCATTCCCTTCCCTCCTTTCTCACATTTGACTGAATCTTTTCAGCCAGGCTGGGGCATGTTTCATTGCCTAATAGTTAACCTATTGACCCTTGCCTTCGATTATGATTTCATTCCGATTTGATCATCTTTTATTGATTTGCTGTTCTCCTCTATCTGATTTTGATTTCGATTCTGAGGGGGCAGTACTTATGGGATTCTCATCCCCAATTGCTTGATTTTCCTGATTCAGACATCTTTTGTGAGCTTTTTCTCAAATTTGAGATTCTTATCTCTTACTTTGAATGTGATCCCAAATCGACCTCATGTTCAAAGGCCTCTGTTTATGTTTGTCCGGGTGTGATCCCGAATTGACCTCACATCTAAGTTGTTTTGTGATCCCAAATTGATCTCACGTTGCAACTTCATTCTTTGACTACATGTGTTCCCAAATCGATCACACATTAGTCAAAGAGGGGCAAATGTATGCACCCTAAAATGGTCGCCTAGACTTTGGGCCCCATTTATTTGATTTATCAATCCTAAATCAATTTTATCAATAATCAATATTTTCAACATTACCAATTTCTTGATCAAATCTTAATTTCGATCATATATTGGACTTTTATCCTATGGGCTAACCATTTATCCTAAGTCTTTATTTGATTAAAAGGAATATTTCCTCCCCTTTTAATTAAATAAAAAGCCCATCTTTTCCTCTTTTCCTAAGTTGCACAAATAAAACATTATTCTTATTTTATAAAAGGGAGAAAAGTACTTTTTGTCTCATATGGACATAAAGTCAAATCTTATTTTTCTATTGGAGGATACTTGCGCACATGGATTGCTCCTCTTTCAAGCTCCACCGCTGATTAAGACTTTTTGCCTCTTAATCTCAATGGTCCATTTCACCTCATTTCTTATAGGAGAGCTCTCTCCTTCATTTGCATATACCATATTTTTATGCTAATGTTATGCTGCAGGTTTTAGGTGCATTTGAAGCTTTTGAAGATATTGAAGACTTGCTTCATTTCATTACATCATTTAGTTGCATATTTCCTTTGCTTAGTTTGCATGATCATGGCATTTTTAGCTTAGTTTCCTTTTATGCAATAGAATAAGTTCACATAGTTTAAATAGGAAGCATTGTAATCCATTACTATTTCTTTTCATAGATTAGTTGCATTGTACTTTCATTTACATAGCTTAGATTGCATTCTCATATAGCTTGTATTGCATTGCATATTTGATTCTTGGAGATATTGGCATTGTTGCCCTTGTCTTCACTTGAATCTCTCATTGTGTGGTTGACTAGCAAGGTCATGAGTTCATAGCTCTAGCTGAGAGCAATTTTCAACCTTGCAACTCCATGCATAGATAGCTATGAGCCGCTTTGTGAGGCCTCATTCTTGAGCAACCTTGCATGTAATGGTTCATAGAAGTGCACATGTCAGTCGACTGCGCTCACCTTTTCTTCTTCTCGATCATGTCTTTCACTCCTTGTCCTTTTCATCTCGAACCTGTTCCTGTTCATCACAAGGGGTTAATCATATCATCATATTTATATCAAAACTATTATTTTCAAGGAACATAAGTCTATATCATACACATGAGAATTAAACATACATCTATGAGAGAGAACATACATAAGCATTTTGAGCAAAATGATAAGACAATATACATAAACTAGTACATCCATCACAAGTGAGACAAATACACATGATACATCGAACATCCAGTAATCTCATAAATCTATAACGATGTCATGATATAAAATACAATATGAGATCCCAAAATCTGGATCAAAAGTCTCAAGATATGTCCAAAACATGTAAGACCTAACCCTAAGACTCGCTACCACCCTCGTGAGGAGCTCGTGGTGGTGGAGGAGGCATGGCTCTCCTATCGAGTACCACATCTGATACCCCTGCCCTCTAAGAATATGATGGCGCTCTCTCACCCTCTGGAACAGCCTACAGGTAGAGTCCGTGATAGTAGGCTACTCTCACTGACTCCCGTCAGAGCTCCAGTGCCTTTGCCTGTGCCATCACCTCATGGCGTGCTATCTCTGCCCTAAGATCAGCTATTTGCTGATCCCGCTTTTCCCTCAAATCCAGTAGCTGTTGATCTCTCACGGCTATAGTAGTCCAGAGCTACTGTATCTCTACCTCCTAAGCCTGTATCTGGGCTCTTAGATCATCTCCCCCCGCAGGCTGCTCCTGCTGTGCCTCTGCCTGCCGGCGAGCTGGTCTCGCCTCATCCTCAGGTGTCACTGATCTCTATCCCCATGACCATTTCCGGCCACCTAATCTTGACCCCTCTCCTCTTTCCATCCTCCTCCCTCTCCCCCTCCCACCATCTCCTCCATCCCCTCCCTCTCCTTCGTCCCCTCCGTCTCCTCCATCCCCTCCCTCCCCTCCGTCTCCTCCCTGTGCTGGTACCTGTGCATCTGGTACTGTAAACTGAGGGAATGGCACCCTCCGTTGCTCTGATCTGTAGGCTACATCAGCCCCTACATCTGCCATATCTAGGAAATACTCCCAGGGATCGCTCCTGATACCTGCTGTCTCAGTGACAGCCTGCTAATAATCCAACATGGGTAGCCACCCATGACCCTCCTCATCTCTGGCCCTGGCATATGTGGTAGTCTCTGTCAAGACTCGTTGCTGCCTCCTGAACTGTCACCATACCTGAGCGATGTAGAATCTCTCAACTATGTCTGCATACCGACCTACAAGTGGCCGAGTGCACAGCATGTAACTCAGCTCATCGGCTGCATCTCCTCAGACCTCCACCTCCCTATATGGCCTCCATGTGAACGAGGCTATCTCATCTAGAATGCACTTGTAGTACGTCACATCCCCACTATGGGCATGTGATATGAACCCGAGGTACCTATAGATGAAGGGGTACCTCCTCTCCCTCGGCTGAACCCTGGGACGCACCACAGCGATGTGCTCCCACGCCCATACCTGTGCCAGGATGGCACCACATGCCCATGTCTGACCGTCTCTGTAGATGATCTCGTGCAGCTCATGGTACATCTCTACCAATATGGCAGGACCCCATGCCATCCGCCGAGGCCTGCTGACCAAGTCAACTAGTAATCGAGCCCATCCGAGCTGGAATCTCTTCTGACTGCGATCAGTCATCAAGTTTTGCGAGATAATAGATGCCACTATACATGGCACTGGGTAGTCTCTGCCAAAATCATCTATCAGCCTCTCCCAGCTGATATGCCTATCCAGAATAGTGACATCCTAGAACATCTCCTGAACCAGTCGGCACCCGTCAGTGGCATCTTGATCATAATACACCTGTGCCAACAAATGAATCCTGTCAGTTTTTATCATATGGAAATATTACATTTATGATTATATCTTAAAACATGATTCTACTCACCGGCTCACCATGACATGGCACTCGTAAGATCCTGTAGACATCCTCTAAAGTGATCGATGCCTCTCCGGTCAGTAGGTGGAAGGTGTTGTGCTCACTATGCCATCTCTCGGCAAGAGCAGTCAACAACCCATGGTCTGTTCTGATGTATGGAGATCTCAATAAATATCAGAATCCCATCGCTCTAATGTCAGCATTGCCCGGATCATCCAGATCTCGGACACACCACAACCCAGTCACCTTCGGCGCTCTGATAATCAGCGTTGAAAAGACCTCCTGCAAGCTAAAAGCCAAGCTAGTTGTTAGCACATATCATGATGGATGTCTAAAAACTCAGTATAAAATATCGCTAAAACGTAACATTGTCTAGACCCATGTCATTTTTACTCAAAAGTGCGTAAAAAATTAAAATTTTAACCTGGGTGATATTCTTTTTTTGGAGAAGTATCGCGCGATACTTCTCCCTATAGTGGGGCGATATACCTTATGCCGCGTGATACTTCACCCGGTATCGTGTGATCTTTCACCCAGTATCGTGTGATACTGGTGCCTTAGGTCGCGCGATACTTTGGGGACCCGCGAAGTATCGCGTGACATTTCTCCCCAAAGGGCGCGATACTTCTAAAGTATCACGCGATATTTTGCCTAGCAAAAAATTTTTAAAATTTGAAAATTTGAAAAACGTGCTAAAAAAGCTATTAAATGCCAAAAAATGACTCAAAAAGCTTGAGTTTTTTGAAAACTTACCGGGGCAGGATAGTGTGGTGGCCGGTTGTGCAATCGGGCGCGCTCGAATCGATGCCTGTGGATGGGAACTCCTGCTTGGGCCATTTTCTCTCTCTAAAGCTCTGAAAATTCTCAAATCGCTAAAAGACAAATGATTTTTGAAAATGACATTTTGACCCCTTTTATAGCCTTTTGACTTTTTGACCTCATTTTCAAAACACCTCGAAATTGCGCAAAAATTGCACCCCTAGCTAATTTCAACGTCCTGGATCCATTTTTGGACTCGAAATTAAAATTTGAGGTCATCTTGATAGTCAAAATCATGTTTTAAAATCTTCCCTTCTTCTACGTAGTTGACTGATCTTTTGAGACCTAATCCTTTGATCTTCTTTGGGGCATCGTCATTTCTTCATTTCCATGTCTCCCAAACTTCTAGTCTTTCATTCATCTGCACTCCATTCCCTCCTTTCTCACATTTGATTGCATCTTTTCAGTCAGGCTGGGGCATGGTTCATTGCCTAATGGTTAACCTATTGACCTTTACATTCGATTGTGATTTCTTTCTGATTTGATCAAATCCTTATCAATTCGCTGTTCTCCTCTCTACCTGATTTTGATTTCAATTTCGAAGGGGCAGTATTTATGGGATTCTCATCCCCGATTTCTTGATTTTCTTGATTCAGACATCTTTTGTGAGCTTTTGCTCAAATTTGAGATTCTTATCTCTTATTTTGGATATGATCCCGAATCGACCTCATGTCCAGAATCTTTTATTTATATTTTTTCGGATGTGATCCCGAATCGACCTCACATCTGAGTTATTTTGTGATCGCAGATCGATCTCACATTTCAACTTCATTCTTTGACTACATGTGTTCCCAAATCGATCACACATTAGTCAAAGAGGGGCAAATGTATGCACCCAAAAATGGTCGCCTAGACTTTGGGCCCCATTTATTTGATTTATCAATCCTGAATCATTTTTATCAATAATCAATATTTTCAACATTATCAATTTTTTGATTAAATCTTAAATTCGATCATATATTAAATTTTTATCCTTGGACTAACCATTTATCCTAAGTTTTTATTTACCTAAAAGGAATATTTTCTCCCTTTTTAATTAAATAAAAAGCCCCACTTTTCCTCTTATCCTAAGTTGCACAAATAAAGCATTTTTCATATTTTATAAAAAGGAGAAAAGCACTTTTTATCTCATATGGACATAAAGTCAACTCTTATTTTCCTATTGGAGGATACTTGTGCACATGGATTGCTCCTCTTTTAAGCTCCACCGCTGATTAAGACTTTTTGCCTCTTAATCTCAATGGTCCATTCCTTTGCATTTCTTATAAAAGGAGAGCTCTCTCCTTCATTTGCATATACCATGTTTTTATGCTAATGTTATGCTGCAGGTTTTAGGTGCATTTGGAGCTTTTGAAGATATTGAAGACTTGCTTCATTTCATTACATCATTTAGTTGCATATTTCCTTTGCTTAGTTTGCATGATCATGGCATTCTTAGCTTAGTTTCCTTTTATGCAATAGAATAAGCTCACATAGTTTAAATAGGAAGCATTGTAATCCATTACTATTTCCTTTCATAGATTAGTTGCATTGTACTTTCATTTCCATAGCTTAGATTGCATTCTCATATAGCTTGCATTGCATTGCATATTTGATTCTTGGAGATATTGGCATTGTTGCCCTTGTCTTCACTTGAATCTCTCATTGTGTGGTTGACTAGCAAGGTCATGAGTTCATAGCTCTAGCTGAGAGCAATTTTCAACCTTGCAACTCCATGCATAGATAGCTATGAGCCGCTTTGTGAGGCCTCATTCTTGAGCAACCTTGCATGTAATGGTTCATAGAAGTGCACATTTTAGTGTGTATAGAATTCACTTAGGATCATGACCCATTTTGCTATTCTACCTGTTAAGGTAGTTTTACTTAGCAAGTATTTGAGAGGATCAATCTTGGCAATTAATTTGATCTTATGCATCAACATATAATGTCTTAGTTTTTGAGATGCAAAGACCATTTCTAGACATGCTCTTTCCACGAATGAATAATTTAGTTCATATTTTATTAAGGTTCTACTAAGATAGTAGATTGCCCTTTCTTTTCCTTGCTCATCTTCTTGTGCCAACAATATGCCTAGAGACCTTTCTGTGGCTGATATGTATAACAACAATTCTTTTCCCTTGATAGGTGACATAAGAATAGGTGGGTTTATCAAATAAGTCTTCAAAATAGCGAAGGCCTTATCACATTCTTCATCCCACATAAATGTAGTGTCCTTGTGTAGCAATCTAGTGAAGGAGTGACACTTTTCTGCTAATTGAGATATAAATCTCCTTATTGATTGAATCTTTCCTTGTAGTGACCTCATTTGGCTAATGTTTCTTAGAATTTCCATCTCTAGAATGGCTTGTACTTTTTTAGGATCAACTTCAATTCCTTTTGCTGATACTATATAACCCAATAACTTGCTGGATTGGACACCAAAGGCACACTTCTTTGGGTTTAATCTAACTTTGAATTGTTCTAACCGAATGAATATTTTTCTTAGGATTTGTAAATGTTCTTCTCTATTGTGGGACTTTGCTAGAATTTCATCCACATAATCTTCTAAGAAAGTGTGCATCATGTCATGGAAAATAGTTGTCGTGGCTCTTTGATATGTAGCTCCAGCATTTTTAAGACCGAAGGGCATGACATTCCAACAAAAAGTACCCTAAGGGAAAGTAAATGCTATCTTTTCTTGGTCTTCGGGAGCAATCTTTATTTGATTGTAGCCACTAAATCCATCCATTAATGAGTACATTGTGTGACCTGCTGTCAGATCCACTATGGTATCTATGCTTGGCAATGGGAAGTCATCTTTGGGACATGCAAGATTTAAATCTCTGAAATCCGTACACACACGGATAGATTTATCATGCTTAGTAACTGGCACAATGTTAGAGATCCAATCAGCATATGCTATTGTTCTTATGAACCCCACCTTTAACAATTTTTCCAATTCTGCCTTGACTAGGAGAGCCACATGTGCGTGCATTTTCCTTAGTTTTTGCTTCATAGGTTTAACTCCGGGTCTAACATTCAGATGGTGCATTATGAAATCAGGATCTAGTCCGGGCATGTCGGCATATGACCATGCAAAATTCACTTGTTGTTCTTGGAAGAATTTGATAAAGTCCTCTCTTTCAAGAGATGTAAGTGATGTAGCCAAGTGTATGACCTTTGGATCTACTTCCGTACCAATGTTAACTTTTTGTGTTGGTTCTATAAGAGTAGATGACCTTTCTTCCTCATGTTTAGGCAAAGTATCCAATCTCTCTTCTAATGGTGCCACAGTTGGGTTTTCACCAAAAGAAACATCTTTTATTTTCATTGTTTTTGGTTCTAATGGTGCCACAGTTGGGTTTTCACCAATAGAACTTCTCATTTTTTATTTTATTTTTCATTTTTATTTTTTTGACTAAGAGATTGGACCCTTGCTATTGTCATTATGTCCGCATTGAGTTCATTGGTGAAAGAGGGTTCAACCGCATTGAGGTATTGGTTTGTTGCTTGGTCATTTGGGAAGTAAAGTAAGTCATGTGGTTCGGTTGATCCCAATCAATGAGGTCCGGGTGCATCAAAATTAAGGAATTATTGGGTAAGGTATCATCAATAGGATTTATGGACATGACTTCATTTGAGGGTTCATACATTGTATCATTTAGATCTATGATGTGCGCTTCCTCAAGATGATCCATGGAAGCAGGGTTAAAGTCCCCTTCGCTCGAATCCTCGTCAACCTCTATGGGAAACAATGTGGGAAAAGCCACAAGTGGGTTAAAACTAACATTTGAATTTCCCTCCTCTGAAGGTGTCTAAAATGTTTCTATCCATGCTCCACTATTAGATGCTTGTTCTATATTAGGCCTTTGAATAGGATGTTCTTCATTAATTGGAGCATCTTGTTTTGGGATTTTTGCATAAGTATGTATAGTAATGACTTCTTTATCTTGACATGACTCCTCTGATAAAGTATCCCATTCATAATCCTGAGAGTCATCACTATCTCCTTTGGATTCTAATGCATTTATTTGAGGATGAAAATCATGCATTGGACTTGAACTTTCTCCTTTGTATTGGAAACCTACTCCGGATTTTTCATGACTTGCCCTCCAAATAGGTTCAATAGGTTCTAATAACCCTCTATTTCTTTGGCTTAAGGGTCCTCTTCCTTTGTATCCCATCTTTTGTATAATATCAAATCCTTTCCCATATTGTTCGGTTTGTATATTGACATGTTGAATTCTTTCCATGGGAGTGTCTAAGGTATCATCTTCATCATGATAAAGCCATTGAAGGACTTCATCTTCTTCCTTATCCCATGTTGCTTTGATATCTTCCCTCACAAAATAAGAATTATACTTATGTGGAAGATGTTCTTTTGATGGTTTACCATGTGATTTGGGAGATATGGGCATGTCAAATAGAGAAACTGAATATTCTCCTACTCCTTTTGAACTAATCTTGCATTGTTTGTAAAATTTGTTCATCATCTCACTCATGTGTTGGTAATGATCTTCTTTAGCTTGTTCCTTTTCCTCTTTCGTAGGTTTCTAGATCGATGTCTCTAATTTAGGTGCTAAATATGGACTTTCCATTACATTTGGACCCTCGTAGCTCACTTTTTCCTTGCCCTTAGTTGATGTAGTTGAGCTAGCTTGAAGAGGATTTTGTGTATCTTCATTGGTGATTCTTGGAATAACTCCTTCACGATTATGTGGAATGTATAATTCATGCAAGGGTTTGAGTGCATTACAATATTGGAATGGATTTGAGTCTCCTCCAACCGTGATTTCTTCACCCATGTATGGAAACTTGATGCATTGGTGGTATGTGGATGGGACGGCTTGCATCTCATGAATCCACGGTCTTCCCAATAAGATGTTATAAGTTAATTTCATGTCCAACACTTGACACTTGGTTTCCTTCTTGACTGGTCCCACTTGGATGGGCAATACAATCATGACTTTAGAAGCTCTTTCAGCTTCATCATAAGCTTTTATGGTGATTTTCTTTGTAGGGTCAATGCAAGACTCAGATAAACCTAAGGATTTTACAAGACTTAATGTGCAGATGTTAAGACCAGCCCCTCCATCAATAAGGGCTCTTTTGACTCTATGCCTTTCGATCAAAACCTGTATATGTAATGGAAAATTTTGAGGATGAGTTATAGACATGTCGTCTTGATCGGAAAATCAGAGACAATGAGGAGCCACGAGATGTCCTACCATATTTTGAAACTTTTCTTCCCCTAAGGTAGTAGAAACATGTGTCTCTTCTAAAGCTTTTTCTAAAATCTCTTTATGATTCGGTGACAACTTCAATAACTCTAAGATTGAGATTTGTGCTGGAGTACGTTGCAATTGATCCACCAAACTATAAGGCCTTGCTACTGTAGGAGGTTGTTTGACCACAATGTTGGATTGTGGGATATTGGTGTTTTGAGGGACTATCCCTTGTAAAGTCATTCTAGAATTCTGCCCTCTTGTAATGACATTTGTTGCTTCCTTTTGAGATTGTTCATTAATTATTATAGCATTAACAATATGATCATATGATGGCGCAAAGTTGAGATTATTGGCACTTTGTTTCTTGCCATTTGATGACTCACCTTTATCATGTTTGTAAAAAGGTTGTTTGAAGGCCATATGATCTTCATTAATTTGGGGTCCATCAACGGTGATTATGTTATTATCTATCAAGTCTTGCACCACATTCTTTAATTGTAGACATTCATTTGTAGTGTGTCCCCGAATCCTATGATATTCACAATGATTCTTAGCATCCCACTAGCCCGGCTTGTTGTCTGGTTCATAAGGCTTAATAGTAGGTAATGTAATAACATTGTTAGCCATGAGAGCCTTTAATGCAGTTTCAAGTGATTCTCCCAAGGGTGTAAAGTGTCTTGAAAGAGTGGGCTTCAAATACTTATCATACTTGTTGTTTTGATCCTTGTTTCCTTGATTATTCTTGTTGGCATTGTTGTTATTGTTGGAAGGTGCATTATATGCTTGATTAGTATTATTCACTTGATTTGGTGTCTTTGTAAGGGCAAATGGAATCACCTTCAAGTTGCTAGATTCCACTACACCATCATTAACAATGCCTTTGTTGTTATTTTTTGCAGCATAATGGCTATTGTTATTGTACCAACCTTTATTTTGATTGTTGTTATTGTTGGTATTGTTGTTGTTGGAGTTAGAGTTGTTCTTATTTTCCTTGTACAATTTCAGCTCTCCACTCTTAATCAACACTTCTTCCGTTGTAACTCTGTTATCAATCAAATCTTGGAAGGTTTTAGGACATTGCATCCTTAGTCTATAATTTAATTCACTGCTTAAACCGTTAATAAAGATATCCATTTTCTCTTTTTCCAGTACACTTCTTGGATATCTAGCAAATTCAGTCCTCCATCTTTGCAAGAATGTGAGGAAGGCTTCTCCATCTTGTTGCTTCGTGTTACATAACGTTATCATTGTGACCTCATGTTTGATGTTATAGGAGTAATGAGTCATGAATTTAGAAGCTAATTCTTCAAAGGTTTTGATGCCAGATGGTAGTTTTGAAAACCAATCCATGGCCATTCCTCCCAAGCTTCTTGGGAATAGTCTCATTAAATAGGTTATATCATGCATGAATTCAAGACTCAATGCACAAAACCCCCGAAGATGATCATGTGGGTCAGATGTTCCTTCATACCTATCATACTTAGGAAATGTTACATTAATGGGAAAAGGCACCATGACCAAACTCTTATCGAATGGAAAAGGACATAATGTTTCAATAGAGAAAGGCTTAGGAGACCCGTTTTGTTTCAAACTGTCGATTTCCATTTGTAATGCCTTGAATTGTTCCCTTATTGCTTCCATAGGGTCTTCTATTTCCTTGGGCTTTAGTTATTCTATGTCAAAATCTTTAGGTAGCTTTACCCCCATTTGTATGAAGTCCATGAAGTATTTTTCTTTATCCATACGCATGGTCTTTTTCATTAGTTCTATGAAATAAGGACATTGTCTTGCCTCTAACGCCTTTTCATCTGTGGCTTCTTCCGCAGTTGGGGGTAGGTTTGTATTATGAAGAGGAGGTAAGTTGTTGCCTTGTGAATTTTCTTCTTGGGAATTAGGATCTCTTCCTCCATTATTAGAATTTCCTTGATTGTTGTTAGGATCCATACCCCCATTCATGTTGTTTCCTTGGTTGTTAGGATCGGTATTTCCTAGGGTGCCGCTAAACATCTTGTTAGTGTCCTTTGCCTTAGTGGGTTTTTCAATCACTCGTGAAGTAATGAATGTTAGGATTAACAAGGCAGAAATAATAATTATATGCAAATATAACTAATATCAAAAAATAATAAACCACACAGAATAGAACATAAGACACACAGATTTAACGTGGTTCACCCAATCCCTGGGCTACGTCCACCAACAATGAGTCCAATATTATTATTATCCAGTGATTACAACCTGATTACAATCCGTAATCCCTTATAGCCCAATTCTGTCGCAAGTACTAAAAAATCATACATAATGAAAATCCCTAACCCTAAGCCATATTATACAATATTTTTTCACTTTAGGGTTAGAATGATTTATAAGTAGTCGGCCCAAATAACCAAAAAGTAGTCGGCCTCAAAAAAAAATTTCTCGGGGGCTGCACCCCCGAACCCCTGCTCTTGGGGGCTGCCGTCCCCAAACCCCCGCTCGAGGCCCAACCCGGCCCTGAACCTCGGCGAGGTTGGGAGGAAAAGGGTACAGTACTTTCCTGATTAGTCACCACAAGCTAACAATCTCCCACTTGGTGACTAATCAGTATCCACACTATACTAAAAAACCTCCCACTTGGAGACTGATCCTGTAGCAATACCGCTACCCACATGAGGCTCCCACTAGATTAAACCACCTTGGACTCAGTTGTTCCTTTATTTTGTTCAGTCTAGAAAACCAACTGAAGCTGAACATGAGTTCAACTTCTCCCTTGTTACTACCTTTGTAAACATATCTGCTGGATTATCATCAATATGAATCTTTTCCAGCCTTAACTATCCATCATACAAAACTGATCGAATGAAATGGTACCGCAACTGTATGTGTTTTGTCTTTGAGTGCAAAGCAGAATTCTTTGCAAGATGAATGGCACTTTGGCTATCTGTATGTAGAAAATTATCCTTTTGTGGATGTCCCAATTCTTCCATGAAGAATTGAAGCCATATCATCTCCTTGGCTGCCTCTGTAGCAGCAACATACTCTGCCTCTGTAGTGGATAAAGCAACCACCTTTTGTAGTCGAGAAATCCAACTCACTACTGTCCCACCAACAGTAAATATATAACCTGTAGTACTCCACCTGCTATCTATATCTCCTGCCAAATCTGAGTCAACATAGCCTTGTACAGTAGTAGTAGAACCCCCAAAGTGTAAACACTTACTGGATGTGCCTCTCAAATATCTGAGAATCCATTTGACTGCATTCCAATGCTCAATACTAGGGTTACTCATATAACGGCTAACGACTCCCACTGCGTGTGCAATATCTGGCCTAGTACATACCATAGCATACATTAAGCTCCCTACAGCTGAAGCATAAGGTACCTTAGATATTTTAGTCTCTTCTTCTGGTGTCTTGGGACACATATCCTTAGTCAATTTCAAATGACCAGGCAAAGGTGTGCTGACAGCTTTGGCATTTTCCATAGAGAAACGTTGCAACACCTTCTTAATATAATCAGCCTGAGATAGAGACAATTTCCTATTTTTCCTATCTCTACAAATTTTCATACCAAGGATTTGTTTCGCTACCCCCAAATCCTTCATAGCAAAAGATTTTGCTAACTGTTGTTTCAACCCCTTAATGTGATTCATGTTAGACCCAGCTACAAGCATATCATCAACATATAAACATAAAATAATGTAGCTGTCATCATCCAACCTCTTAAAATAAACACAATGGTCAGAATGACACCGACTATATCCATGCCCATTCATAAAAGTGTCAAATTTAATATACCATTGCCGAGGTGCTTGCTTCAAGCCATATAAACTTTTCTGTAATCTGCACACCAAATTCTCCTTACCCTTGACCTCAAATCCTTATGGCTGAACCATATATATTTCTTCATCCAAATCACCATGAAGAAAGGCTGTTTTAACATCAAGCTACTCTAAATGCAAATCTTCAGTAGCCACAATACTTAAAACAGTACGAATAGAAGTCATTTTAACAACTGGAGAAAATATCTCATCAAAATCAATACCATGTTTCTGTGCAAATCCTTTTACGACTAATCTGGCTTTAAATCTTTTCATACCTCCATCCTCTTCTTTTATCCTGTAAACCCATTTATTTTGTAAAGCCCTTTTACCTGCAGGTAACTTACATAAATCCCATGTTTGATTTTTCAGCAAAGAGTCTATTTCATCTGTCATTGCAGACTCCCACTGAAGCTTTGTATCCACCTGCACAGCTTCATTATAACATTCAGGTTCACCAGCATCTGTTAACAAAATAGAATACAAAGATGGAGAAAATCTTTCTGGAGGTCTACTTAGCCTTGTTGACCGTCTAACACTCACTGGGGTGTGTGGTATTTATTGTTGCTGTTGTTGCGGAGCATAAGGAACTACTGGAACATGAACTTGTGGAGTATCATCCAGTACTACATAGTCATTTTCTTTCTTCTCATGCTGCAGCAACAGATCTTTGTACAATACGTTCTCATTGAATATGACATCCCTGCTTCTTACAATTTTATGATTTTCAAAATCCCAAAGCCTATAACCAAATTCATCAATGCCATACCCAACAAATACACATTTCTTTGACTTAGCTTCCAGCTTGGTTCTATTTTCAGAATCTATAAGTGCAAAAGCTTCACAACCAAAGGTTTTGAGAAAAGAATAACTCACCTTCTTACCACTCCATGCTTCCTCTGGAATACCACAGTCCAAAGGAGTAGAGGGGCCTCTATTGATTAAATAAATAGCAGTGTTCACTGCCTCTGCCCACATATTTTTGGGCAGCCTAGCATGCAACCTCATACTCCTTGCATGCTCCATTATTGTCCTGTTCATGCGTTCAACCACTCCATTTTCTTGTGGAGTCCTTGGTACAATTTTTTACCTACGAATACCATTAGAGGAACAATATTCTTCAAATTCTGTGCTGCAATACTCACCACCATTATCAGATCTGAGACATTTTAACTTTTTACCAGTCTCATTCTCAACCAAGCATTTCCATTTCTTAAAAGTTTGAAATACATCAAATTTATGTCTAAGGAAATAAATCCATACTTTTCTTGTTGCATCATCTATAAATGTAGCATAATATAGAGAGCCACCAAGGGAAGATACCTGAGCTGGTCCCCATACATCTGTATGCACAAGCTCTAATCTCTCATTTTTCTTTTCCTTCCCACTCTTCACAAAACTAACTCTCTTTTATTTTCCATAAACACAACTTTCACAGAAATCCATATTGACACATTTCAGACCAGGTAAAACTTTCTTTGAATGAAGTAATTTCATACCTTTTTCACTCATGTGCCCGAGTCTGTTGTGCCATAGTGCTATGTCAGAATCTACAGCAATAGTTTGATGTTCTTCCTGCTCAACTGCAGCCACTGTTCCTGAACATTCATTATCTTCTGAAATAATTAAAGTAGAAGGAACAGTATGACCTGTACAAAGATATAAGGTGCCTACTTTCACACCTTTTGCTACTACTAAGGAACCTTTTGAAACCTTCCAATTTTTATCATTAAAAGTAACCGTGCAACCCTCATCACCCAGTTGCCCTGCTGAAATTAAATTCCTACTCAGCCTTGGAACATGTCTTACCTCTTGTAGTAGCCAATGATTCTCATTCTGCAACTTAATCTTAATTTTTCCCTTTCCAACAATCTGACAAGGTTCATTATCTCCCAAATAAACTAGCCCAAAATCCCCTTGGACATAATCAACAAAATAACTTCTATGGGGTGTAGCATGAAATGAAGCCCCAGAATCTAAAACCCATGAATCATCAATACTTTCTAAGGACAAGAGCAAAGCATCCTCCTCAGATTTGTTACTTACCACATTTGCCTCCTTGTTTCCATCATTTTTGTCTCCTTGATCTTTCTTTCGAGACCAACAATATTTCTTCTTATGACCTGGTTTTCCACAGTACCAGCAATCATTTGGCCCTTTAGATTCAGACCTCTTTCCCTTTGATTTTCCTCTTGATTTCTCATGATTTTCAGAGTTGTTTCCTCTATCTCTTGTTCTGCCTCTACTTTCTGTGTTCAATACACTACCCGATGTGGATGCCCCTGAGCTTTTCCTACAAATTTCCTCACTTAATATAACACCAATAACATCATCATACTTTAGGGTATTAGAACCAGAAACAGAATTACTAACAGCCATTACCAAGCCATTCCAGCTTTCTGGCAAAGAACACAAAATCAAGAGAGCCCTAACCTCTTCATCAAAAGTAATTTTAACTGAGGTTAATTGACTTGTAACTGTATTAAACTCATTCAAATGATCAGTAACTGATCCACCTTCTACCATTTTCATATTAAATAAACGCTTCATAAGAAATACCTTGTTTGAAGCTAAAGGCTTTTCATACAACTTCGCTAGGGTTTCCATCAGATCTTTAGTTGTCTTTGCTTCAGTAATATTGAATACCACCGATTGTGCCAGGCATAGACGAATACTCCTTAGTGCCTTCCTATCCAAAATATCCCAATCCTCCTGAGACATTGATTTCTCTTTCTTGGCTACTCCCTCTAATGGCTGCCATAGATCTTTCTAATAGAGATAATCCTCCATTTGCATCTTCCATAACTGGAAGTTCTGCCCATTAAACTTATCAACCTTCAGCCTACCCTCATCTGCCATTTCTCCCACTTAACCGAGAGACTCTCCCACTAACTCGTGAGACCTGCTTCAGAGAATAGATGAAAGAACAAACGAAATAACCTCGCTCTGATACCACTTGTTAGGATTAACAAGGCAGAAATAACAATTATATGCAAATATAACTAATATCAGAAAATAATAAATCACACAAAATAGAACACAAGACACACAGATTTAACGTGGTTCACCCAATCCCTGGGCTACGTCCACCAACAGCGAGTCCAATATTATTATTATCCAGTGATTACAACCTGATTACAATCCGTAATCCCTTACAGCCCAATTCTACCGCAAGTACTAAAAAATCATACATAATGAAAATCCCTAACCCTAAGCCATATTATACAATATTTTTCTACTTTAGGGTTAGAATGAGTTATAAGTAGTCGGCCCAAATAACCAAAAAGTACTTGCGACAGAATTGGGCTGTAAGGGATTACGGATGAAAAGTGAATTTGGTAGAGCAAATATCTTGTTTGAAAATATAAAAACAATCTCAAAACACACATCAATTTGGTACCATATCCGCAGAATGCTCTAATGTGTGTATTTTTGAACATTTTCACAGGTTGAAACACAAGAATAGCTTCCACGCAATCTACCTAGCACATAATTGGTTCATAAACATGGCTCTAATAGGTAGTTTTGCTATTTTACCGTTATGTAGTAAGTTTTTCATTCAAAATAGATCTTAGCCGTTCATCCCCCAAGTATGTTAAGGGGCTTCCCACATGCACCGAAGCACGATTTTGTGCAATCCGTTAAAACTACTAGAGGAAGTTCGAAAGAGCTAAAATCCTTTTGTCATGCACCCCATTAAGGATACACGTGTTTCTTTTTATAGTGGGTCAGATTCTCGCGGCAAAAGCAAGTGTATCCCACTTTGGGTTGTCCCTCTCATCGGCCCTTTTAAGGCAATCTCGGGAGGCGAGCCCACTAAGTTATAAACATGTTCATTTGAAAGCATGAAAAGTGGATTTGGTAGAGCAAGTTTGGGAATTTGATTCACTCAAAGAATGAAGAGCATATCCCTATTGCTTTTCCCTTATCCCAAACACTCACAATCAATTTGGTTCTTTTTCAACCCCGTGACAAAGGGGTTCTTAGAATTGAAATGTTTGTTCTTTTCCTTTTATGATTAAACTATATTTTGAACTTTGAAAATGCCACAATTTAAGGGAAGTTTGCAAGCTTGATGAGAGAAATACCTCAAACGATGCTAGCAAAGGCTAGGCGCATTTTTAAGTAGTAGATTTTCTCATTTTCTCTCCAAATCCTTTCCTTACCTTAATGAAACGTTCCCTCCACTAGAAAATTAGTAGGCACAAACAAACAAAGTGAGGAGAAACCAAAATCAACGCTTAGAATGCTACAATTTCGATTATGCTTTTTATGCCTTCTTTTTCTTCAAAGTTTGCAAAAAAATTTATAAACTTAGGGACTAAACTCCCAATTTAATGATACGTATTTCTGTTTATAAGCATCTACAACAGCAATGTATTTAGCATATAACTCTACATCCCTTTCTAAGTCACTATTGAGAACAAAGGTGGTGTGTACCCGGTTTTCCTTTCTTATCCTCTTAGCGATCAATTTCTCCTCTAAGTTATGCCTTCTCTCTGGTTTTTGAACTTTCTTATGACAGACCATACTCCTGAGACAGAAAAAAATGGACATGAAGTCAGAATACAGTCATTATTTTAACACTTTTAATAAAATATAAAAAGTATAGCCACGCGACATTGTCCAGACTGTACGCGAGATCTAATTTAACAAGGACGTGATTACTTTAACTGCGAGCATCACCTTGAGGGGCTCAAGTAAGATTAAAATAACCAGGTGCGATATCAAATTTTATCTACGCGTGAAATCTTTACCAGACGCAACAACAGTCATTATTTTGATAAAATATAAAAGTGCAGCCAGGTGACGTTTTCCACACTGTACGCGAGATCTAATTTGACAAAGACGTGATTACTTTAACTGCGAGCGTCACCTTGAGGGGCTCAAGCGAGATTAAAATAACCAGGTGCGATATCAAATTTTACCTACGCGTGAAATCTTTACCAAACGTGACAAACTAATGCTATAAAAGCGATATCTAATTTATCAAAGGAGACATTTCAAATGACAACAGCGAGAAATTAAATCGATAAGGCAGAGTACTCCCTTCACACCAGACGTAAAATGACTTCCTGAAAGTGACTTTTAAATTGTTGTCCGCGACATTTAAATGACCAAATGCATAGTATCTTTGTCACAAACATGAAAACTTAATAACCAGAAGCGTGATTTTATTTCCGTAATGCGTTATTTCTCTGTCTGGTAGCGTGAATCTGTAGGTTAATCCGCGTAAAAGTCCAGACTGTAGGCAACATTTTAATTCGGCAGCCACGACATTTCTTTGCTTTAGGCGTGACTTCTTTACTGGCAGGTGTGATTTCTTCTCTGTAACCTGCAAACAGCAAGCAAATTCATGCAATTCTAGCCTAAATTTTGCAAATAACATGGAAATAATGATGAATTTGAGGCCTAGGGCCCCACGGTGGGTGCCATTTGTGTGTGAGTGATTTACACCTTCATGAAATAACAAGATTTAAAAGACAATTACACTATTCAAAGCAAACTAATCTAAATAATGCACAATTAATCTAAATATCTCATGGATCTCTAAAATAAAGTGGTAAATGAGGCTCTCAGCTATGATCCTCACTCATGACACTCTAAAGATGAGAATTAAGCTATATGATATGCAAATTTAGATATATTCTATCAAATTCTAGCTCTATTTGATGAACAATCTACTATGATCAAAGCAATTTAAGCTAATTAGCAATGAAAAATGATAAGTGAGTGATGTGGATGCAAATTGCAAGAGCTTTGCTGCAATTCAAAGATATGGAGTGGATCCTTAATGCCTCAAAATGCTTTCTATTTATAGGATTTTCCCAAGGGTAGGGGGTAGAGTGAGATAACCATGGTTATACTTGGGTAAGGTCAATTGGCTTTGCTTTGTCCATAAATGGGGGGACAAAGAGGGGACAATCATTTAAATGGTTTCAAAAGGCTAGACCATTTCAACAAAAGTGAGTGATTTGTGTCTATTTTGTCTCCTTTTTGCTTTGTTGAGGGAAATTAGTATGTATTAATTAATTAAAGTAATTAAATTTAGCCATGAAGGGTAAGATGTTCATTTTGATTTTTGCTTTCAACAACTATGTCATTAATTGAATTTAATCAATTTCGTAGTGTTTTTCCCTTTTTCAAGCTTTATTTAATCATTTAATTGAATTTTCCTTTGATTTGAATTGCCTTTGTTCCATTTATTGATTTTTCATGCTATTTTGATGATTTTATGCACCTTTTGATTGATTTAAGCCTTTTGCCAATTTTCTGTGTCTACAACTACAAAAGAACCTTTTGAAACATTCCAATTTCTATCATTAAAAGTAACTGTGCAACCCTCATCACCTAGTTGCCCTATTGAAATTAAATTCCTACTCAGCCTTGGAACATGCCTTACCTCTTGTAGTAGGCAATGATTCCCATTTTGCAACTTAATCTTAATTTTTCCCTTTCCAACAATCTGAAAGGGTTCATTATCTCCCAAATAAACTAGCCCAAAATCTCTTTGGACATAATCAAGAAAATAAACTCTATGGGATGTAGCATGAAATGAAGCCCCAGAATCTAAAACCCATGAATCATCAACACTTTCTAAAGAAAGAAGAAAAGGATCCTCTTCATATTTATTACTTACCTCATTTTCCTCTGTGTTTCTTTCTTGTTCGTCTCCTTCTTTATTCTTCTGAGACCAACAATCTTTCTTCTTATGATCTAGTTTTCCATAGTACCAGCAATCATTTGGTCTCTTTCCCTTTTATTTTCCTCTTGATTTCCCATGATTTCCAGATTTTTTTCCTCTCTCATTCGTTCTACCTCTGCTTTGTGTGTTCAAGACACTTCCAGATGTAGATCCACCTGAGCTTTTCATACGAGATTCCTCACTCAGAATCACACCGATAACATCATCAAATTTTAGGGTATTAGAACCAGAAAAAGAGTTACTAACAACCATTACCAAGCCATTCTAGCTTTCAAGCAAAGAACACAAAATCAAGAGAGCCCTAATTTCTTCATCAAAATTAAAATTTACAAAATATAATTGAGTGGTAATCGTATTAAACTCATTCAAATGATTAGTAATAGATCCACCTTCTGTCATCTTCATATTAAACAAATGCTTCATGAGAAATACCTTGTTTGAAGTGGAGGGTTGTTCATACAACTTTGCTAGGGTTTTCATCAACTCTTCAATTGTCTTCGCTTTCATAATATTAAAATCCACTGATTGTACTAGGCACAATCTAATACTTCCAAGTGCCTTTATGTCAAGAATATCCCAGTCCTCATTAGTCATTGTTGATGGTTTCTTGGATTTTCCTTCCAATGGCCGCCAAAGATCCTTCTAACAGAGATAGTCCTCCATTTGCATTTTCCATAACTGAAAGTTTTGCCCATTAAATTTCTCAACCTTCAGCTTACTCTCATTTTCCATTTCTCCCACTCCACTGTGAGACTCCCACTAAACTGTGAGATCTTCCTACAGAGGATAACTGGAAAACAACCTCGCTCTGATACCACTTGTTAGGATTAACAAGACATAAATAACAGTTACATGCAAATATAACCAATATCAAAAAATAATAAACCACATAGAAAGAGAAAACAAGACACAAAGATTTAACGTGGTTCACCCAATCCCTGGGCTACGTCCACCAACAACAAGTCCACTATTATTATTTTCTAATGATTACAACCCGATTACAATCTGCAATCCCTTACAGCTCAATATTACTGCAAGAAGCTACTAAAACATACATCATAATGAAATCCCTAACCCTAAGCTATTTTATACAAGCTTATTTTGCGGCTTTAGGGTTACAACATGTCAGCCCAAAAATAGCCAACCCCAGCGAGGACGGGGGAAAAAGTGTTAACTACTTCCCTGATCAATCACCACAATATAACACAATGTCCCTCTCAATGTTACGAAAAGGTTTGTATAGTAACAACTCAGATAAACAAAACTCCACCCATTTATTTGAATCACGTGGAGGAATGGATACAAACCTAGGGAAAACTCTAACAATAGATGATATTTGCCTTGGCTCCCATTTGTTATCTCCTCTTTTTCTAGGATTGTATATCCAAGATCTTGTTGCATCATTCAATGTGATACCTACCATACAAAGTGGTCTTGTTTACATCTCTCTACAAAATATTTTGTGTGTTCTTCATCATTATGCTCATTATTCACTGCTACAGGTTTGAAAACTTCATGTAAGACATTTAGATTAACAAACCTTCTACTACTCTCCACCAATGGAAGCTCTAACAACATATGACATGTTTCTTGAGCTCCAATGTCTCTTTCTATAACTATTTGATGTAGGGTAGGGATGGAGGATCCAATAATGGATAGTCCAAGCCTACAATTGCCAATTATAACAACAATATGCACAACGGAATACAACAAGATAATGATTCAAAATAGAATTTCATTCAACATGCCCGGTTGTAAGGCCTTCTAGGTTGGGGCGAAATACAATTAAAAGTATTTCTTCTATCCCTTAGCTAGTTTAGTTCTAAAAAAAATCAGCAACTGATGGAAACACTAGGGCAGATCTGAACTTGAGCTCACAAGCCTCCAAGCAATCTCCTTGTCTCCAAGCATGCAAACCACTAGCTCTGCTATTACAACTATCAGATAACTATTTGATCTTCAAGATCTCTCAAGATCAAATTATGATGCTACTCTCCTACTACCAATATACCATCCAACTTACTACCAAACATCTACCCAAGCCCTCAATATATAGTCAGCTAAGCCACAAGTCGGCCAGTCAGGCTTTAATTACAATATAGGTCCAGTCTGGAAGATTTAAATCAAAACTAATGAAAGAGTGATCATCACTTGATGCAGATTTGGATTTAGGTCCTCACATGACCCAATAAAATTCCTTTAACTACGCAAGGCCCCATTTGATCACACATAAGTGCGCAAGAAGAAACACTACACGTTTCATCCAAAAATTGGCAGAAAATAGGTCCTGGGGAAAAACGGCCATAACTTTTGACTCATAATGAATTAGGACTTCTGCCTTAGGGAAATGATATTACTTTAGGTCCTCTTAAATTCCTTAAGATTTAAAATTTTTATTCATTAATGATCAACATCACCATGATGCGCAATCAGCACCAAAACTGCAGGAACGACTCCGGCGGGAACACTAGTAGAAAATAGGTCCCCGAGAAAAACGGTCATAACTTTTTACTCATAATGAATTAGGAGTTATGCCCTTGGGAAATGATAGTAATTTAGGTTCTCTTTAAGGAACTACGGGTGAAAAGGCTGAATAATTAAGGATCATGAGTGCCACATCCCACAATCAGCTCCAAAAATGCAGGAAAATATTGTTCCAACGGCAAGGAAAATAGCTATAACTTTAAAACAGTCCATCCAATCTTTATGTGCTCATAGGAGAAGGTTCCCAAATAGGTTCTCAATATCATGTAAACTTCTCACAACATGAAACCAACAAATGCAAAGATTATAATGCAAACAACAGAAAATAGGTACAGAAATCAGTAAATGTTTTTGGTTGATGCAAGATTGCTCAAAGCCTGAGATGCTCCTGCATCACTATTTCTATGAGAATATTTCTATATGCCTATGTAGCTAAATCATTGGGATTTTCTAGGTTTGATAAAGGCATCAACATTTCTTGATACATTTCAGAGCTTCTTTCAGCTTTTGCTACATGTACTTTGCAATATATTTGATAGCTACATATTTCGAAAGAATAGGTTGTCTATCTATATTTGCCCTCCACAATTGCAGTATGTGTCAATTATGTGTGTTAACTCTATCATCATTTCTTGCTGGCTCAAATTTTCTTTGACCTAATTTTCTATCCTCATATAACTTGGACCCACTCAAATTTAATGGCTAAGGAGCATTATACCTAAAACAAAGACAAATAAGTATATCATTTGATTAAGTTGTCTAAATAGTTGATATATAATATTGATATAGAACTATTAATTGATGAAACAATTACTTGCAAATCATTCTTCCCCTCTTTCTACGTAGGCATGCACCCTCCTTACAGACCATGTGTCATTTGACACAACTCTATATCTCTTCATAGTCATGGTTGATAGCCATCTGTGCTAGTTGTTTAGTATTTTTGTGACATGGATGTTGACCAAAATGTTGGAAATCCTAAAAAAGGTTGCGGTTAATCCATATAAATACATTATTAAACTAATTAACAAATTTAATAAATTAAATATATAATTAATATGGCAACATAGCCATCCATATTTTATTTTTTTCAAGCATTATGACATGCATTATATTAAAATTAAATAATTTAAAATAACATATAATTTTTTTTTAATATTTTAACAATAAATATAATATTTAAATCTAAGTATTATAAGATAAACTAAATCAAACTAATTTAAAACTATATTCAAAACCAAATAAAATACTACAAATTAAAACTAAATCTAAATATTAAATCTAAACCTAAATCATATTATTAAAACTAAATCTAAATCTAAATATTAAAAATGGAAAACTAAATCTTAATATTAAAATAAAATCTAAATATTAAAAACGGAAAACTAAATCTTAATATTAAAATAAAATCTAAATATTAAAAATAAATCTAAAATAAAAACTATATCAAAAAACTAAATATTAAAAATTATATATATAAAAAAGTCTCACCTTGATATGTGGTTGCTTGATTGCTCTTCAAAACAAATAGCCCGTTAGTGGGCATGCAAATGAATTTTTTTAAAAAGAAATGTAATGCCCATAAGGGTGTTTGGTATTTATTATATTCTTTAAAAAAAATTCATAACTACCATCATGTGGGGTGCAAGGACCTGTGAGCAGGACCTGCCATGGGCCCAATGCGCATCCTCGTTGGCGTGGGGAACTCCCCCATCCGCGATTCTCGTTGCGGTCCTGCCAGCCGAGCCCACACCCCACGTGGTGGAGGTTGTGATTTTAAAAAAATAAAAATTTAAATGGTACGTATGACTTTTAAAACAGAGATTTGGCATATTTTTTTTTTTAAAACAACCACATGGCATTTTCAAAAATTTTATGAGTTTTAATTTTTTAAATTTTTTTTTCAATGCTATTTGATATTTTTGAATTTAATATTTTTTATGAAATTACTACCAAATCTTTTTTTATGTACATGCCATCTGTTTGGAATTTGGAATATGTTGTGTAGTACTATGTGCTCCCATTGTCTAGACATCTCTCGGCATAAATATTTTTAAAATTATGTTATACTATGTTATCAATATTTTTTTTAAAAACATAATATTAAAAAAATATAAGAATTCATATAGGTTTAGAATTAATTCTTTTATTTATTTATTTATAATAAATTCTTAACTTTTAAATTGTAAATATTTTATCAATATTTAAAAAAATCATGTTATGTTATTTTATCAATATTTAAAAAACTATGTTATATTAAATAAGTAAAATAATAAAGAGTTAATTTAGGAACAATTTTATTATAAGAAGGTTCTTTTCAAATTTTAGTGATGTCATTTATATAGACATTCTATGTAATTTTATCTATTTTTAGATGGAAAGATGGTTCCCTCCTTACTAATGTCAAAGCTAGAGATATCTATAAATTCCTCAACCATGATACCTCGATGACTGATCATATCAACACTGTGTGGTATAGTACCACCTATCCTCCTGATTGGCAGAAAACCTTTGATTACCTGTGGAAGTCTCCCATCCCACCTAAAGTCAAATGTTTCAAGTGGCAACTCCTCCTTGATAGACTGCCTCTTAGGAATCACCAAGTTGCCTTTGATACTTGTCCTATTTGCATAATGCCTGAAACTATGAGGCACATTTTCTTTGACTGTACTTTTGCTAGAGAGATTTGGCTTATGTTTGGCTTTTCTATTACTAAGCATGTTTACACTCTTGATATCATTACTAGTTTTATTGATGGGCTCCGCAAAGATGCTAACCTGTTTTGGCAAATTCTTTCATCTTTCATCCTCTGGTATATTTAGAAATTGTGAAATGAATCTAAGTTCCAAGGCACTGATAGGACTCTTACTGGGTTTTTTAGAAAACTCACCCATTTTAAAATTGCTTCACAGGTTTGCTGTGTCTTGAATCTTGAGCGTAAGAAGTTTTTGAGGTTTCTTCGTGATGGGCACGCATCTATGTTCATCTATGAGATGAAGGACGACTTCGAATGGGCTTCCATTGTGGACAATCAGATTGCTTTTGATGTTGCACTTGGGAAGCTGATTAAGGACATTAGGGACAATAATGGTCCCAGATTTGATAGGCGATTTGATAGGCTGGATATGTTCTCTCAGATCTTGGAGCGAAAGAAAGTTGTTTGGATGGAAGGTTCTCATGGGTGGACTACTTGGATTGACAACCATGACGATGTCCTTCACTAGAATGTTCTTCTCTTTTTTGGACGTCCCCTCATGGTGCTACATTTTGTAATTATATGTTAAGATGCTCTTTTAAGTGTTTCTAGTTGATACTCTTCGTTCGGTGGGTTGAGGCTTAGCCTCCCCTATTTTTGGTTGTACTCCTTTTTTGAACTCTAGATCTTTAATATAAAAAAAAGTTGAGAATTTTGTATATTGTATCACATAAAAAAAATTTAGAAACCAATTTCATTGAATGTATTTTTCTCTAATATTTTAATAAAAATAGAAATAACCACCTAAATTAAAATAGAATAAATAAGAAATAAATTTTTATTTCAAAAATAGAATCTTAAATAATAGAATGTTGTGTCTAGTATCTTATTTTTTTAATGGTTTAAAAAGTCTTAATTTATAATAATTTTTTTAATAAAAATAAGATCAGTTTTGAAAAAATCCCATAATCTTATATAAAAATTCATATAAAACAATAAATATTAAACAAAATCAAATAAAAACAACTGATAAGTAGGAGATAAAAACAACTGATAAGTAGGAGATGTTTTTAGAACGAGTCAAATTGTAATATTGCTATCCCATTCAACTCTGTAATTTTTGGGGTCAAACTCATTGACCTATATTTCATAAATAGTAAATTAATATAAAATATATCCATGACTGTACTCCTTCCTATAGCCATTTTAATAGCTATCTAAATGATTCTATGAATATTTAGCAGTGGCATATAACTGTTAGGCTTTATGTACATGGCATCTTTAATGTATAGACTCCTCTCGGCATAAATATTTTAAAAATTATGTTATAATATTTTATTAACATTTTAAAAAAATATATAATATTAAAAAAAAAAAAGAATTCATACACGTTTAGAAATAATTCTTTTATCTATTTATTTATAATAAATTCTTAAGTTTTAAATTGTAAATATTTTATCAATATTAAAAAAAATTATGTTATGTTATTTTATCAATATTTAAAAAATTATGTTATATTAAATAAGTAAAATAATAAAGGTTAATTTAGGAACAATTTTATTATAAGAAGGCTTTTTTCAAATTTTAGGGATGTCATTTATATGGACACTCTATGTAATTTTATCTATTTTTATAAAAAGTTGAGAATTTTGTATATTGTATCACATAAAAAAATTAAAAACCAATTTCATTGAATGTATCTATTTCTCTAATATTTTAATAAAATAGAAATAACCACCTAAATTAAAATAGAATAAATAAAAAATAATTTCTTATTTCAAAAATAGAATCTTAAATAATAGAATGTTGTGTCTATATCTTATTTTTTAATGGTTTTAAAAAAATTTAATTTATAGTAATTTTTTTAATAAAAATGAAGATCAGTTTTGAAAAAATCTCATAATCTTATATAAAAATTCATATAAGACAATAAATATTAAATAAAGACAAATAAAAAATAAATGATAAATAAGAGATATTTTTTGAAGCTAGTCAAATTGTAATATTGCTATCGGATTCAACTCTGAAGTTTTTTAGGTCAAAACCCGTAGACCTATATTTCATAAATAGTAAATTAATATAAAAATATCACGATCATGACTGTGATGAACTGTGACTGTTCTCCTGTAATCTGTTCACTCTAATCTTTTTTCTCCAGCTGAATATAATATAAATAAAAGAAATCCATCCAAATCAGAAGTTGTATGATTTTACATATGATCCTCATCATCAAGCATTTATAATGTGGTAGCTGACAAAGATTGCACGTATTTCAATGTCATATTATTGTTCTGATAGAGATAATTTATGCATTGTGCTCTCTAATGTAGACGTCATACTTTGACAACAACCATTTTTCCCTTTTTTAATTCGTTGATGTTTCAGTAGTACACGCAAACTTTGTTCTTTTGTTGGGCTTCTTCACTAGTTACACTTTTTTTTCTTTGTTTTTATGTAATGATAAGATAGCTAGCGAATGAGATATTAAATGAGTGCACTCAAAGGAGTTCTTCCAAACTTTCTTTTCAATCTTTTTCAAGCTCATTCGACATATGTGGACAAAATAGTAGGCAAGCCAAAGTCACCATTTCAATCAATCTCTCCCTAAATATCATCATTTCAATCAATTTCTCTATATAAAAGTCATAATAAACTTTATTTTATTATACATGTATTTGTGATTTGCTTTTTGTTGTCATTGTTGTGGTTATTGTTGTATTCCTTTTTCTTTGATATGATGTATAAGGTTTCATTTTGTTTAGGCTTTGGGTGTGATTATCTCACTTATTATTTTTATAATGTATTTTTTAAAATTATAATTTTAAAAATTAAAAATTTATTTTTTAAATTTAAAAGTGGTTTGATTTTTACATATAAAGTTGTGTGGATGGAATTATTAAATGTTATGGAGATGTCACTAAATTGTGTTATTAGTACATTTCTGAAAGAGTGAGTGAAACAACACTAGAAATTGCACTTTACTTTGATGTGCTTTCATATAGATGCACACATATTCTTTGATGTATAAAGTAAATCATATTTGCATATCCTAGAATATAATATAAATGGACCATTTCCAAAACCCACTATTACCTTTAATTTAAATTAAAAAAAGTTTGACATCATAGTCTATGGAAGGCAAGACCTAAAACAACAAGTCCAAAGAGAAAAATAAATGAGCTCAATTGTGTTGAGTAGAAAAAGCTATGAATTTGATAACATGACAGGTCATAATCATCCCATTTGTAAAATGGTTATTGTCTTTAAATATTCTTAAATTTTTTGATACAAAATGTTATGAGTATTTGTGTTTGTCATTTATGAATGGTCATTGTCTTTTACACTAATCTAATTTTGTTGGCTATCTATTATGTGAATTGATAAATTATGCGCAATCATTCTATTAGTAGTAAGTGAAGGTTTTAGCACATCATATTAAATGTTTTTGTTTTAGTTGATTTTAATATTCTCTTTTTCCTAGTCCCAATTACAAATAGCTAGATAAGAAGGTAACAACCTACTCCGAAGGTTACTTTGTTGAAAGATATGTATCTTCAAAGTTTCTCATGTTGACATGAGTTTCGAGTGTGAAACAAACTGGTAAACAATTCTTTATCAAATAGTTTCATTGATCAATGATATCAATTCTTAAAGTATTTTTGACAATACAATTTTGTCATAAGTCTCTTAAAAATTTCTCCCCATTTCAATCAAAATTCTATACAACTTTTACCAAAAATAATGAAGGTCCAAAAGATAGGCATAATGGATTTGTTTAAAGCATGGACTAAGGAAATTCTTTGTGTTTTCATATTAATAGTCTCTAACTCTAATTGATAACCAATAACCATTTGAAAGGAAGTGTGACATCGAGTGTTATACCTAGATAACTTTTCTTGTTCAAGTTGAAGGCCAAGGAAGACCTTCTAGCAGTTCTTGCTAGTTCTTAAGCATATGGGAAACATTATCTTTCTCTATGCAAGTGGAAACCAAGGTTTGACCATGTTGTTGATCTCAACATGAATGCACCCATGTGGGTTAGGATATTAGGACTCCCAATAGAATTTTGGAATAAACAAATATTCAGGTAGATTAGAAGTACATTTGGGTACTATGTGGCTATGGACGACGTGAACAAGGTGAAGTCCAAGTTAGTTTTTGCCTTGTCCTGTGTTAATGTTGCACTATTCATAGAAATCTCCCAATTTTCATTACTTTACAATCAAAGCTAGGGAAATAGACCCAAGCGCTAGTCTATGAGAATGTCATGGTTATCAAGTCAAAGATGCTCCAAATTGGGGCATGTGATGTTGGATTACGGAGAGGGGGGGGGGGTGTGAATCGGTAATCCTTGATTCTTTGTAACTTAAAAATTTTCTTTGATTCAACTCGGTGTCAACTCGGTCAGACACACTTCAATATCAACCAATAAAAATAAATTAATTTTATCGGTTAGTAATAACATTCACAGTTAATATTCAACACATATAACACCAATATTTAATGTGGAAACCCAATTTGGGAAAAACCATCGTGGTCCAATTTCCATGCACTAAATAAATACTCTTATGAAGTATGCTCAATTAAAAGCCAATTTGGTTAAAGATTACAATACACGTCGTTAAATGTGACCCTGTAAGGGGATTTACCTCAGATCTATTAGGATCTTCAACCTGTTAGGAGTGGTCTAGTTAAAGGTCTTCAAACACTCTTTTAGAATGTTACCTTTTGCAAGGATTTACAAATAATACTGTTAGGTCCACTCGGTTAAGAGATTTTTCTAATACAAATGTTAATAAGTAACAACATATAAATTGACCTAAATAAATCTACAACTGTCTTTTGCATAATCAGATCATTTGTGCGCTCTTTGTCTTTACTTCAATCCTTCACTTTCCACTAGCTTCAACACTTCATAAATCTCAACTTTATGACTCGAAGTTCAACATTTTCCTTCTTCACTGCATCAGTCGGTGACTCGTCAACCCTTCAACTTGCCAACCTTCTGTTCATACAAATTCATCCTTTATATAGACTTTGTTTTGCCTCTTAATATCCTTTATTATATTTTCCTTTGGTTAATCTCTATCATCCGATCAACCTCACAAACTTATTCAATGAATTTAGATCTCGGTAAAATATTTTATCATCACCTCAAAACTTGAACTTTCTTGGAACTTGTTCCTTCTCTTTTTGCTGCTTAGATTTATACTATAGATCATCACCTTGAATTTTCTTGATTGTAGATCTCTCTAACTAACTCTTCCTCATCATCATAATCTTCCATCTCATCATAGCTCAACATTAAATGTCATTTTGATCCTTGTATTTAACTTATGTTCCTTTCTTGGTGGTTAACTCTTTTCTTTCAAATGAATTTCAGTTAACTTCGCTCGGTGACTAAAACCTTATGCTCAGTGTCTTGAGTTCCTTTTTCTTTACTAGAACTTACTTTCCTTTTACCGAGTGACTTTTTCTTCTTGGTAACCTTTCTATTTTTCTTACCAACTTGACTAATCTTCTTTACTATTTTATATAATCAAATGTTTGGTAGAAAATAATTATATCAACAAAACCTTATCATAAGCTGATATGTATTAGTTTCCCAATTAAGTTCTTCATCTTCACAATATTTCACTTATTCTTCTTCTTAACTCACTCAACTTATATCATACTCTAAATGATATGGAAACTTAATATAAATCAGAAATCAATTGCTTGACATCAATGAAAAGATAATAATTGATCTGATCATTCTACAATCTTGTATACTTCTGATCTTAGTCATTCTTCATCATCATCACCATCATTTATAGTAACAATCTCCCTCTTTGGCATTGATGGAAATACTTCACTGTCAATTGATGATGGCAACACTTACTGACTTGTCTTTATCCTTTACTCCCTCTGAGATTTATCTTCTTCTCTCTTCTTTTCTTGATCTCCATCTGTACATATTCTCCCTCTATCAGTTGTAGTCATCAATAGAAATCTTATCCTTTAATAGATCTTCTCCCTCTTAGCAATATTCTCCCTCTTTGACAATAATGCCAAAGGCACATACTCCTGAAAATTTTTCTCATGCAGTAAATCATATCTCAAATGTACTGATTTCTCATTGCATACATAAACATTTTTCACAACTTCAGGCATCACATACTCAAATTTGCATACTCCAATATCACGTGCTTGTCTTGAACTTGTTCTCTCAAGTAATGATACTTGATAGAAATGTGCTTTATCTTTGAATGCATCACTAGATTCTTTTATATGTTAATAACACTAGTATTATCACAAAAAATAGTAACTGGATCAGTAATCTCTTCTTGCATACCTTCAAATAATTTTTTGATCCAAAAAATGTTTGAACAATTCATAGCTGCAACAACATACTCAGCTTCGATAGGAGACTATGAAATACAACTCTGTTTCTTTCTTAACCATGTCACTAACATTTCTCCTAAAAAGAAAGCTTTGTCACTAATACTTTTTCTATCATCAATGTTTCCAACCCAATTAGCATTAGTATACACCTTAAGATCAAAATCTCCTCCTTTCTTTTATAGTAGACCGAAATCTTCAGTCCCTTTCAGATATCTAAATATTCTTTTGGCAAAAGACATGTGTGTTACCTTTGGATTGGCAGAAAACCTTGCAAGAATACTGACAACATGAGAAATATTAGACCTACTATGTACAACATACTATAGCTTACCAATCATTGATTGGTAGAGTGTTTCATTTACTTCATGTGTCTCATCTTCCTTTGAAAATTTGCAACCAGTAGCCATTAGTGTACCAACCAATTTTGACTCTTCCATACTAAATATTTTTAGGATCTCCTTGATATACTTTGATTGTGTGATGTAGATCCCATCTTTCATTTGTTGAATTTTTAGTCCAATAAAGAATTTTATCTCTCCTATCATGGACATCTCAAATTCCTTTCTCATCTCCTCAGCTAATGATTTGGACATTAACTCATTTCCTCCAAATATAATATCATCAACAAAGATTTCAAGAATCAAAATCTTATTAGAACTATCACATTTCAAATAAAGATTGTTGTTGTCACTTGTCCTTTGAAATCCAATCTTGATTAAATGAGTGTAGTCTTTCATACCATGCTTGGGGTACTTGCTTCAAACCATATAGTGCCTCATGTAGTATTCATACCATGTCCTTGTTAGAATTCTCAAAAAAGCCTTGAGGTTGTTCAATGTAAACTTCTTCAAGAATTCTATATTTAAAAATGCAAACTTAACATCCATTTGATAAACTTTGAATCCTTTATAGGCAACATACACAAGTAAAATTATTACACCTTGTAATCTAGAAACATGTGAAAATGTCTCACCATAGTCAATACCTTCTTGTGCATACCCTTTGCAGACTAATCTTTCTTTATTTTTTATCACATCTCCATTCTCATTTAGTTTATTCCTGAAAATCCACTTTGTGCTAATAACATTCATGTCCATACTTTGCAATATATTTATTGATACATTTCAAAGCTTCTCTCAGCTTTTTCTACATACTTTGCAATATATTTGATAGCTGCATATTTTGAAAGAATAGGTCGTCAATCTATATTTGCCCTCCACAATTGTAGTATGTGTGTTAAATCTATCATCATTTCTTTCTAGCTCAAATTTTCTTTCACTTGATTCTCTATCCTCATATAACTTGGACCCACCCAAATTTAATGGCCAAGGAGCATTATACCTAAAATAAAGACAAATATGTATATCATTTGATTAAGTTGTCTAAATAGTTGATATATAATATTGATATAGAACTATTAATTGATGAAACAATTACCTACAAATCATTCTTCCCCTCTTTCTACATAGGCATGCACCCTCCTTACACAGTTCTACATCTCTTCATAGTCATGGTCAATATCCATCTGTGCTAGTTGTGTAGTATTTTTGAGACATGGATGTTGACCAAAATGTTGGAAAGCCTAAAACAGTTGTGGTTAATCCATATAAATACATTATTAAACTAATTAACAAATTAAATAAATTAAATAAATAATTAAATATGGATGGTGGCATAGCCCTACATATTTTAATTTTTTCAAACATTACGACATGCATTATATTAAAATCAATAAAATTAAATAATTTAAAATAGCATATAATTTTTAAAAAATATTTTAACAATAAATATAATATTTAAATCTAAGTATTAGAAGATAAACTAAATCAAACTAATTTAAAACTACATTCAAAACCAATAAAATACTTCAAATTAAAACCAAATCTAAATATTAAATCTAAAACTTAAATCTTATTATTAAAATTAAATCTAAATCTAAATATTAAAAACAGAAAACTAAATCTTAATATTAAAATTAAATCTAAATATTAAAAATAAATCTAAAAATAAAAATTATATATATTAAAACAAAAAATTTTTAAAAAAAAGTCTCACCTTGATATGTGGTTGCTTGATTGCTCTTCAAATGAGCTTTCTCTTCCAAATTTTCAATCTCTCCAACTCTATTTGTTAATTTTTAAAAAATCGTACGTGTGGCTTTTTTTAACATTTTAAAAAAACGGACCATATTTTTTTTAAAGACCAAATGGCATTTTCAAAATTTTATGGGTTTTAATTTTGGTTTTTTGTTTTTTCAATACTATTTGGTATTTTTGAATTTTTATAAGAATTCATATAAGTTTAGAAATAATTCTTTTAAATCTATTTATTTATAATAAATTCTTAAATTTTAAAGTGTAAATATTTTATCAATATTAAAAAAATCATGTTATGTTATTTTATCAATATTTACAAAACTATATTAATTTTAAATAAGTACAATAATACAAAGTTAATTTAAGAACAATTTTATTATAAGAAAGCTCTTTTCAAATTTTAGGGATGTCATTTATATGGACATTCTATGTAATTTTATCTATTTTAATAAAAAAAAAAAAGAGAATTTCATATATTGTATTACATAAAAAAATTTAAAAATCAATTTCATTGAATGTATCTTTTTCTCTAATATTTTAATAAAAATAGAAATAACCACCTAAATTAAAATAGAATAAATAAAAAATAGATTTTTATTTCAAAAATAGAATCTTAAATAATAGAATGTTGTGTCTATATCTTATTTTTTAATGGTTTTAAAAAGTCTTAACTTATAATAAATTTTTTTAATAAAAATGAAGACCACTTTTGAAAAAATCCTATAATCTTATATAAAAATTCATATAACACAATAAATACTAAACAAAAACAAATAAAAAACAATTGATAAGAGATATTTTTAGGTTGAAAAAATTCTATGATCTTATATAAGGATTCATATAACACAATAAATATTAAACAAAAACAAATAAAAATAACTGATAAGAGATATTTTTTGGAGCGAGTCAAATTGTACTATTGCTATGAGATTCAACTCTGTAATTTTTTTGGATCAAACTCATTGACCCATATTTCATAAATAGTAAATTAATATAAAAAAATATCACGATCATGACTGTACTCCTTCCCACAGCCATTTTAATGACTATCTAAATAATTCTATGAATATTTAGCAGTGGCATATAACTGTTAGACTTAAGACTTTTTTACAGTGATGAACTCTAATTCTATGACTGTTCACTCTAATCTCTTTTTCCTCCAGCTGAATATAATATAAATAAAAGAAATCCATCCAAATCAGAAGTTGTATGATTTTACATATGATCCTCATCATCAAGCATTTATAATGTGGTAGATGACAAAGATTGCACATATTTAATTGTCATATTATTGTTCTGATAGAGATAATTTATGCATTGTGCTCTCTAATGTAGACGTCATACTTTGATAACAACCATTTTTCCCTTATTTAATTTGAGCTCTTGGTTGATGTTTCAGAAGTACACTCAAACTTTGTTCTTATGTTGGGCTTCTTCACTAGTTACACTTTTTTTGCTTTGTTTTTATGTAATGATAAGATAGCTAGCGAATGAGATATTAAATGAGTGCACTCAAAGGAGTTTTTCCAAACTTTCTTTTCAATCTTTTTCAAGCTCATTCGACATATGTGGACAAAATAGTAGGCAAGCCAAAGTCACCATTTCAATCAATCTCTCTCTAAATATCATCATTTCAATCAATTTCTCTATATAAAAGTCATAACAAACTTGTATTTTATTATATATGTATTTGTGATTTGCTTTTTGTTGTCATGGTTGTGGTTATTGTTATATTCCTTTTTCTTTGATATGATGTATAAGGTTTTATTTTGTTTAGGCTTTGCGTGTGATTATCTTACTTATTATTTTTATAATGTATTTTTTAAAATATAATTTTAAAATTTATAAATTCATTTTTTAAATTTAAAAGTGGTTTGATTTTTACATATAAAGTTGTGTGGATGGAGTTATTGAATCTTATGGAGATATGTCACTAAATTGTGTTATTAGTACATTTTTTAAAGACTGAGTGGAACAATACTAGAAATTGCATTTTACTTTAATGTGCTTTCATATAGATGCACACATATTCTTTGATGTATAAAGTAAATCATATTGGCATATCCTAGAATATAATATAAATGGACCATTTCTAAAACCCACAATTACCTTTAATTTAAATTAAAAAAAGTTTGGCATCATAGTCTATGCAAGGCAAGACCTAAAACAACAAGTCCAAAGAGAAAAATAAATGAGCTACTGACAATTGTGTTAAGTAGAAAAAGCTATGAATTTGATAACATGAGAGGTCATAATCATTCCATTTGCAAAATGGTTATTGTCTTTAAATATTCTTGAATTTTTTGATACAAAATGTTATGAGTATTTGTGTTTGTCATTTATGAATGGTCATTGTCTTTTACGCTTTAATCTAATTTTGTTGGCTATCTATTATGTGAATTGATAAATTATGCGCAATCATTCTATTAGTAGTAAGTGAAGGTTTTAGCACCTCATATTATATGTTTTTGTTTTTGTTGATTTCAATATTCTCTTTTTCCTATTCTTAATTACAAATAGCTAGATAAGAAGGTAGAAACCTACTTTGAAGGTTACTTTGTTGAAAGATACATATCTTCAAAGTTGCTCATGTTGCCATGAGTTCCGAGTGTAAAACAAACTAGCAAACAATTCTTTATCAAATAGTTTCATTGATCAATGATATCAATTCTAAAAGTGTTTTTGAAAATACAATTTTTCCATAAGTCTTTAAATAATTTCTCCCCATTACAATCAAAATTCTACACAACTTTTACCAGAAACAATCTAGGTCCAAAACATAGGCATGATTGATTTTTTTAAAACGTGGACTAACGAAATTTTTTGTGTTTTCATATTAATAGTCTCTAACTCTACCATTTGAAAGGAAGTGTGACATTGAGTGCTATGTCTGGATGACTTTTCTTGTTCAAGTTGAAGGCCAAGGAAGACCTTCTAGCAGTTCTTGTTAGTTCTTAGGCATATGGGAAACATTATCTTTCCATATGCAAGTGGAAACTAGGGTTTGACCATGTTGTTGATCTCAACATGATTGCACCCATGTGGGTTAGGATGTCAGGACTCCCGATAGAATTTGGGGATAAACAAATATTCAGGTAGATTAGAAGTACATTTGGGTACTATGTGGCTATGGACAACTTGACCATGGTGAAGTCCATGTTATTTTTTGTCTTGTCCTGTGTTAATGTTGCACTATTCCTATAACTCTCCCAATTTTCATTACTTTACAATTAAAGCTAGGAAAGTGGACCCAAGCACTAGTATATGAGAATTCCATGGTTATCAAGTCAAAGATGCTCCAAATTGGGGCACATGATTCTAGAGTGCAGCCCCCCTAGAGAAGAAACCAAGTTGTTCAGTTGAAATGCATTTCCTCCCTATGAAGGAGGAAACAAAGAGTGATGGGGAAGCCTTGGAGGATGGTTATGATGAATATCCATTTATATATGGAATTCTAAACTTAACAAAAACTCCAAAAAAAAAATAGTACCCTTGTTAAGGAGAAAGTTTCCCCTAAGAAGGTAGCCTAGTCTTTGAAAGGGGAGTGAAAATCCCCTGAAACTACGACCCAAATTGAGGAAGGAGAAATTTTCTCTACTCCAAGTGTTGTAGAATGCAAAGGAGAGACCTCAACAATTCTTGGCAGCTATCTTTTACTGGAAGGGATTGAACCTTCACCAATGAAGAAAGAGACCCCTCAATCTAAAATGTATTTCCTATCCCTAGGTGCAACCCCTAGCAATTAGTTTCTTGTAAATGAGGAAGAATGGTCAACCCAAAAAAGGAAAACTGGACTTAAAAAAATTGACGTGGGTGCTAAAAATAAGATGAGTCACCCTTCACAAAGGTTGCCAAGGAAGAAAGAGGTAGCAAGGGACATTGTCAATGGGAGCTAGAGGACCCTTTATGCAACTTCCAAATGTAAAATATGAAATTCCTCTCATGGAATATGAGGGGGTTGAATAGCCCTCAGAAGCAATATGTACTGATGAACTATATTTTGAGAGAAAGATTGAGATTCTATTACTACAAGATGTAAAGGTGACTATGGATAACTTTACCATTGTTACTGATAGATTATGGTTGGATTATTCCTTCTTCATAAGTGATGCCAATGGATCCTCGGGGGGGGGGATTCTCATCATGTGGGACCCCCAAAAAACTAAAAGGGGATTTTTTTGCTCATTTTTTAAAAAAATTTTAGCTATTAAGTCCTGTTGAGGGGTGATTTTACAAACTCATGCACATGTCTATAGAGCTCCAACTACACAACCTCTCCTAAAAGGAAAAAAAACCTTAATATATTAATATCCCTAAGGTCTCTTTGTGTCAGTTCATGATAATAATCTGGTGATGTATGTAGATGTACCTATATAAGGGGGCTACTAATAATCAAGTAAACAAGTGGTTAAATGCACATGAAGATAAAAAAATAAGATAAAAATGTATGAGAGGGATTCTCCAATCACCTATTACATAATATTGGACACTTTTAGCACTATACCAATAATACGACAACTAGCACATATGAAAAAACCTAATTTATAACAATGAGTTGTTTAGAATCCACTCTTAAACTAATCAAATCTAAAAAAGGGAAAAAAAAAGATGAGGGTGGCTAATAAGAGATTTCAAAGAAATGAAATAAAAAATAGAACATATAGATATCAACCATTCAAAAGCTTAAACTTGTATAAAGAAGATCAGATTCAATTATTTAACCAAGGAATTGCAAATTAGAAGTTCATAATTCATAAAATTACAGAGATATCTTCAAAGGGAATAATAATGAATGATTTCTCAAAATTCATGAAATTGAAAAGCCATACCACCCATGTACATATGCAAGACAAATTTATCCTTAATGACACAAATTAAATTATTCATACCAAGTTATGCATTACAATAAACTATAATTCAATAGATAATACCAACTAATCAAATGGATGAGTAAAATATAATGAACACACATAGGTTTGTTGAAACTAAATTTTTTATTCAATTTTTCAAAGTAAATATCTAAGCACACTAAGAATGAAACACCAAATGTTTTTAGAGTTAAAAAAACTATTTGCCAACCCTTATTACATAAAAAAATCAAACTTAAATAGAATTTCTAAACTCAAAATCAGAAAACTTGTAACTAGAGTTTGTGGGCATGTTTTTGTGCATAATAAAATGAAAACAAAAAATAAACTACTTCAAATCACCCCTAAACTATTCCATATTCTATTAATAAGAAATTGCATGAGTTTATAACCCAAAAGGGCTCTTATTCAACCAACAATCATTCCCTAAAATCACAAAATAAACTCTAAATTAGGTGGTTAAAAATCCACTGGCCCCTACTAGAAATTAGTTAAAGATCTAATTTAGTCCAGGCTGGAGAACAGAGTACACTGGCAGGATACACAAAAAGTTTCGGTGAGATTTACAAAGGTATGATTTTGTAGTGTGCATCTAGGGGAAACATGAGAGATGTTTACAGATGATTCACATAGAATTTTAAGGTATGATGTTAAGATTTGATAAGGTTTTGAAGATATGAGAAGCGGTTTTTAGTAGTTAACACAGTTGCAGGATGACATGATGATTAGATCATGTGTACATTAGAAATAGAAATTGGTGCTAACTTTGATGATTAAATTGTATAGACGACATAGTTAGCTACCTAATTTTATTTTTGTTAGAGGCAAGCATGATGAAATGAGGATTTAGCCAACTGGATCAAATGTTTTTCATTTCCCAAGAACATTTTAGGGTAAGTCGACTCATTTGATCAACTCTTTTTGTGCAAACCTATATAATGGATTGATTAGGGTTTTCTAAGGTGGTTGGATGAAATTAGAGACTCTTTTTATGGTCAAAGAGAAGTAGAATAGGATAGAAAATAAAATTTGATGCTGAATATAGAGATTTGATATACTGGTTGTGAAGAATAGGGTGATAGGGCAGTCAATTTTTGTTTTTGGATCAAATCAAAATTTAAGCTTACACAAAACTGTAATAAAAAATTAGTATATGCTATTTTGATAGTTCAAAAATCTGAGATCATTGTGGTGATAATTTTGTAAGACAATGAGTCTTCCTTAGGGTTGTATCCCAAGGTCTTTTGTTTTGAGCAATAAGCTTTAGGCAATGAGCCCGATTGCATGTGCAATCCCCATATCTATTTGTAAGACTATATTTCTGTAGAGTAATTTCATTGTGGGTATCATCCCCACCATGGTTTTTCCCCTAACATGGTTTCCATAAGAAAAATACTTATGTTATGATGTCTTATGTGGATTTGATGGCTTAATAATTTATTTTCTTGCATGTTTAATTTTCAAGTTGATTAATAATATATGTTGCAAGTTTTTGTGAGTTCAAAAGTTACTTTAAGAAGTCTTAAAATCTGATTGTTAAATATTTTCATTTGTAGAATAGTAATTCACCCCACCCCTCTCTCAATGATCCTTCACACTAACAATTGGTATCAGAGCTTTGGTCCCTTAAAGGAAGCCTAACAACTTGAGGGTGATCTGTGAAGGAACAATGAAATCAAATTTGCAAAATCATCTTATGATAGCAGTTGATAATCTAGATCAGACTAAAAGAGAATTGAAAGAAACCAAATAATTTATTGTAAGGATCAAAAAACAACTGAACCAAGCCAAGATGAGGAGATTATAAATTTGTGAGTAGCTATAGAAAAAAGAATCAGAAAGCTTAGATGATGAACAACTAAGCCATGATCTAAAAGAGAAAACTGCATAATGTGAGAAACCAAAACAAGAGAATGATAATATAAAGCATGAGATGGAATCCATAATGATGAAGATGAATATAAATATTGAATCCAAGAGGAAAAATGAAGAAAACCTAGAACAATCCTTGAAACAGATATTTGATGAATGCAATAGACTTGTTTCTAATTTGCAGGAAGAAAAAGATATTGAAGAGTAACTTATAAGAAGTGATATTTTGATTGCAACTGACTATAAGGAAAATTTCATGATAAGCTCAACCAAGACAGATTCATTTCTTTAAAGTCAAAGAAATCCAAGTGAAAAAGGAGGTCTTGGATATGAAGAAGGAGAAACTTCAAAATTTGCATCAAAATAATTCTAGATATGATAAGAAGTTGAACAAGAAGCCACCTTCAAGATAAACTAATGCTCAAAGGAATGATGGTAATTAATTAATTTATTTGTCATAAATTTGGTCGCATAGCCTTGCACTATAGAAATAGGATGAATCAAGGCAATGCATATTTTATTGTTCAATGCTTCAAATGCAATAGACATGGTCATAAGGCAAGTGAGTGAAGGATTATTGTGAAGAACATGTCCTCCATCCTAGGTAATATGAAGTGTTATGCATGTGATGGTTTTGGATACATTACCAATGAGTACATTAAAAATAAAAGACTAATGATGAATAGAAATGGTCAAAGGAATGTTGTTTTCTATAGGTGTAATAAATCTAGTCACCTTGCAAAGGACTACCAAAGAAAAATTGTAAACAACATAGGTTCAGTGAACAAAGGAAGGAAAGAGTAGGAAAAGGCCTCAAAAGAAGAAAAAGGGAAGGCTTAAGTATCGGTTGAAGAGGTTCACAAGAAGATGAAGAAAATATGGGTCAAGAATATGTTGAGAAGAAGGAGGGGACATACAAGACAACATATCTTGGTGAATGCATCTTAAATGTCCTACTGGCTTTAGAGTTGGACTTGGTAAGGAGAAATCGAGGCAATAAATTCACTTGAGATGACCTAATCCAATTGGTTTTGTTAGGAATAATTTTCCACAATACAACTAAGAGGGGGGGTGAATCAGTTTTATGATAGATTATTAAATTTTAAACTTTGAATAGCAGCAATATCAAATCCAATTAACACAATGAATGCCAACACAATAACACAATATTTTGGTGTTGGGGAAACCCTGTTAAAGGTAAAAACACTAGTGGGAATTAGCACCCATAAATGATGTACTGAGAGTATAGTATCCTTGTTAGAAGATCTAGCCGTGTTAGGAGCTTATTGAAACATTACAATACACAGTCCTTGTTAGAGGGCAGACCCTATTAGGATTCAAGAATGGTGGGCTCACTACCCAAAGAAGGTTAAATCCACCTTCAACACTCATTGTTCGCAACACAAGTGTATATGAAGAAATACACAATCTTTTGAACTGTCTGACAACAACTATTTTTTCTTCCTTTTCTCTACATCCAGTAGACACAAGCTCACAGCTTCCACAATCTCCTTTACATCACGTACATTCTCACTATATCTTTTCCAAAGAAAAGATCTTATATATATACCCTATTACATTCTACATGATCAAGTCGGCCGATTAGACTTTCCTAATATACAAACAAGTACATAAACCATTGCTAGGATACACACGGTATCTAAAACAAGCATACAATGATTAAATTACAAAAATTAAGGACCAACATCCTTAATTTACATTCCCAAATGAAAATGCATGCTACATCTTTGAAGTCAGCTCCCAAATAAGTCTTCTCCAGAACACATGCCATAGTTGACATCATCCAGCATTCTGTACCTTGTGCTCACTAACTAACATTCTTCAGTACCTTGTATTTCATCTCTTAAGCTCGTATACATTGAATCCATACATTCTGTAACATATACCAGAAACACAGAGACTCACTTTGTCAACTTCCACTATCACAGTCTTGTAACCAGTCTTCACCAAAACATTTGTAACTCATCGAATATGAAACATTACATGATGCAATCTTGGATATAAGATCACAACATCTTCCTATACTCTCATCTAACTTCACACATCTTGAAACATACCAACCCATTCTCTTCACTGAAACATATGTTGACATCAGTGAAAAAACACTAATGACAACAGCAACAGCTCCAACATCACTCAACATAGTGATTAAATATATCAACCATCTCCCCAATGCATTAGAAATATCCAGCAATCTGCCCCCTTTGGCATTGATGTCAACATATGGGGAAATCTATTAACCCAAAGTTTTATCAATCCAAAGTTCTGTAACCAAACAACACTCTCATAGTACACCTCCATACAATCTCCCCATACAGTAGGGATTTTCTCATGGCAACACTCCCCCTTTGACAACAATGGCAAAGGGTTCCATAAGTCAACAACTACCTTCAAAACCTTTCTTCCACGATCACTCCCCCTGAGGAGTAGATCCCTACATCAAGTCCAGACTATGATAAGGCTCTAAAAACCTATGGATAGATGCATCCTTGCATCATTTAATTCTGACTAGGAGGGGCATGAACCCCAAGCATACTTCTGAGATATTCAAAGGTATCTTTTGGTAACGGCTTTGTAAAGATGTCTGCAATTTGTTCCTTTGTACTAATATACTCCAACTTTATTTCCTTCTCTGCCACCTTGTCTCTCAAGAAGTGATACTTGATAGAAATATGTTTAGTTTTAGAATGCATCACCGAATTCTTTGACATATTCACTGTACTGGTGTTATCACAATGAATTAACCAACGACTCATCAAAAGTTATTCCAATACCCTGCATTATTTGTTACATCCAAACAATTTGAGTGCAATTTATAGTAGTAGCAACATACTATGATTCAGTAGTACATTAAGCTATACAATCTTGCTTCTTACTTAGCCATGAAACCAAATTTTTCCCAAGGAAAAATGCACCACCACTAGTACTCTTCCTGTCATCAATATTTCCTGCCCAATCAGCATTAGTATAAGCATGAAGTTTAAAGCTATCATTTATATCATACCATAAGCCATATTCTATTGTTCCTTTTAGATATCTCAATATCATTTTCATAGCAACTAGGTGTGTCTCTTTAGATTCTTCTTGATATCTAGCCATAATCCCAACAACATTAGCAATATCTGGTCTGGTGTGAGTCAGATATTGTAATCCTCCAACCATTGATCTGTACTTGGTCTGAAAAATACACTTTGATTTATCATTATTTGTCATCTTATTACCAATCACCATGGGTGTACCAACTGGTTTACAGTCTTCCATTCCAAACTTTTTCAACATTTCTTTAAGATATTTAGTCTGAGATATAAAACTGCCATTCTTACTAACGCAGTCAAGGATGGTGGATCCAATTAAGGATAGTCCAAACCTTGCAGCCAACATAATTACACAATAGAATACTCAACAAAGAAACACAAAGTAATTGTTTAACACTGATTTTCATTAACATGCATGACTGTAAGGCCTTCCGGGTTAGGGCCAATTACAATCAGAAAAACTTATGCAAGATCCGACAAGATCCAATACAATCTCAACTAGTCCAGCTCTGAAGATAATCAAAAGCTGATGGAAACCCTAAGGCAGATCTAAACTTGATCTCGCAAGCCTCCAAGCAATCTCCTTGTCTCCAAGTATGCAAACCACTAGCTCTGCTACAAACAACTATCAAATATCAATCTGATCTGCAAGATCATCAAGAACTTTTCCACAACTTCATCAACTTCATCTTTAGAATCTTAGATCTGACTCACTAAGTCTTCAAGTCATGAACTTCTCTACTCCTTTATGATCTCTAAGTCTTCCCTTAAACATCTACCCAAACACTCCTTAAATACTAGTCATCATCCACAAGTTGGGAAGATGAAACCCTTAACTCTCCCAAACAAATAATTAAATGCCATACAAGTCAACTTACAAATATATACAAACATTTAATTTAGCATGTCAGCCTATAACAATAGATACCAATAATAAATGCACCAAGTCGGCTCAACAAATCACATAGAACTCCAGCCGATAAGCCAGAACTATTGAGTGACGGTGAATTAACCGAGCAAGCCAGGAATCACTGAGCACCACAGGCATGACTGAGTAACACTTTCACCGAGTGCCAAAGACTACCTAGTTCCTTTAATGACCGAGCTTCCTTCAATGACTGAGACCATTGGTCAAGGTTGCAACTGAGTAACATCGGCCAAAATACCAACACCCCATGTAGTTCCACCGAGGACACAGAATGCCCCTGCCTTAACCTTGGATGCCCTTGCATTAGACACCCCAGGTTCCAAAAGATGTTCATATGTGAGAAGAAAATCTTTCAGGATTCAGCACATAAATCCCGAACTGGTTCTTCACATACAAGTCCTTCACCTTTTCTTCTTGAAAATTCTTCCACTTTAGTTTCCTCTGTCTCTTCAAGTCTTTTCTTGACAATGTACAGGTCGGTTCTCCATACTAATCATTCATTTTCTCTGGATCCACAATCTCAACTCAGCTACCAATACTCAAGCTTCTCCTACCAAGCATTGTATCCATCAAAGGCATCAGTGAAAACTTCCTGTCATCCTTTTCAATAGTAAACACATTCTGGACACAATCATAAATAGCTTTGCAATCATATTGCCAAGGTCTACCGAGCAATATAACACAACTATTCATCTTCACAATGTCACATCACACAAGATCCTTGTACTGGCCAATCTGAACATCAATGAAGCATTGTTCTCTAACTTCCAAAGCGTGAACATTTTGTAACCAGCCAAGCCTATAAGGACAAGGATGCTTTATTCTATCCAAACCAAGTTTCTGAACCAGGTCCTCAGCAACAAGGTTATCAGTACTACCACTATCAACAATAACATCACAGAGTTTACCTTCAGATTTGCATCAGGTCCTAAACAAGTTACTCCTCTGACAAGGTTCATCCTTTGTACCGAGCAATGTTCACTGAAGCAGCAAGTTCTCTGATTCAGGTTCATTCTGAATGTTCTCATTCATCATAGCAGTTCATTGGTCAACCTTCTTCTATGTACACTCAAAAGAATGGTGTCCTTCCTCTCCACAGTTATAGCAAGTACCCTTAAAGATAACTCTACCTGTCTTCTTCTTCGGTTCCATAGGTTTATGTTCATCTTCTGCATCAGTTGGTTTATCCTTCACTGAGTGATCAATCTTTTCCTTCCCTCAGGAGTTACTAGGTTGTTTCCTCTTCAACTTATCTTCTGCCTTCAGAGCATACTGATAAGCATCTTCAATAGAATCAATCTTCAACATACCAAGTTCATCTTGAATATTGAATCTCAAACCATTCACATACCGAGCTACCTTTTCCTTACCAAGCTCTCGGTGTCCAGACCAAATAGTAAGTTTGTAGAACTCCTCAGTATAATCTTCAATAGACAAATCCTTCTGTTTGAGATTCTGCAACTTCTTAAACAAGTCAAGCTCATAGTTAGTCGGTATGAACTTAGCTTTCAACTTAATCACCATCAACCTCCACCAATTGATCTTTGTTTCACCTTCATCTTCTCAGTCTCTTTGTAGTTCCTTCCACCAAAGAGCAGCATGTCCTTTCCATTTTGTCTGTGCTAATCTCACTCGAAGAGGATCTTCAATTTATTCTAGCTCAAAGAAATCTTCAAGCTCACCAATCCAATCAATCAGATTGTCGGGCTTCAAAGTACTAGAGAAAGTAGAAACTTTCATTCGGTAATTACTAAACTGAGAAGAAGATCTTGGTAACTGAGCAGTTTTATCTTCATCAGATCTGTTCCTCTGGTCATCACCACTAGATCCATCAGTTTCAAATTCTTCAGCAACTTCTTCATAGCCATCCTCAGTACCAACATTCCAAGGTATACCAGCAACAGTTCTCATGATCTCGGTGACCATGTCATTCTTCATCAATTCCATCTCAAATCTAAAATCTGATTTCACTTTCTCTGTGATCTGGGATTCAACAGTATCACAAAGATCATAAATAACTCTAGGGTCCAATCTTCTTGGAGGCATCCTTAAAGATAAGAGAAACCCTCTGCAACAAACCCTCACTGACCACCTTGTAGCAATTTCCAAGTTGTAACAAGTCAGATCTCAACCTACAATCTTGCAAACAACTAGGGAATAATTTCATAAGTTCAGTGCTTTGGATCTAAAATCTAGATTGTGCACAATCTCTTCACCAACAAGATCAACTTCGCAAGATCAGCCTTGCTAGTTCAACCTTCTACTTCAACAAGATCAAACTCTCCCTCTGATACCACCTGACGTAGTCAAGGATGGTGGATCCAATTAAGGATAGTCCAAACCTTGCAACCAATAGAATTACATAGTGAAATACTCAACAAAGCAACACAAAGTAATTGTTTAACACTAATTTTCATTAACATGCCCGACTGTAAGGCCTTCTGGGTTAGGGCCAATTACAATCAAAAAAAAAATTCTGCAAGATTTGACAAGATCCAATACAATCTCAGCTAGTCCAGCTTTGAAGATAATTAAATGCTGATGGAAACCCTAAGGTAGATCTAAAATTAAGCTTGCAAGCCTCCAAGAAATCTCCTTGTCTCCAAGTATGCAAACCACTAGGTGTGCTACAAACAACTATTAGATATCAATCCGATCTGCAAGATCATCAAGGACTTTTCCAAAACTTCACCAACTTTAGCTTCAAAACCTCAGATCTAACTCACTAAGTCTTCAAGTCATGAACTTCTCTGCTCCTTCCTAATCTCTAAGTCTTCCCTTAAACATGTACCCAAACACTCCTTAACTACTAGTCATCAGCCATAAGTTGGCAAGATGAAACCCTTAACTCTCCTAAACAAATAATTAAATGCCATACAAGTTGGCTTACATACATTTAATTCAGCATGTCAGCCTATAACAATAGCTACCAACAATAGATGCACCAAGTTGGCTCAATAAATCACACAGTTGTCTAGTTGGTAAGCCAGAACTACTAAGTGATAGTGAATTAACCGAGCAAGCCAGGCATCATCGAGCACCAGTGTCGACCGAGCACCATAGGCATGACCGAGTAACACTTTCACCAAGTGCCAGAGACTACCGAGTTCCTTCAGTGACTGAGCTTCCTTCAATGATCGAGACCTTCGGTCAAGGATGCAACCAAGTAACACTGGCCAAAATACCAACACCCCATGCAGTTCCACCGAGGACACATAATGCCCCTGCCTTAACCTTGGATGCCCCTGCATCACTTACTCTGATTTATTTATAGTCCAAGAAATAATTTCATTTTGCCTATCATTGACATCTCAAATTCATTTTCCATCTCTTTAGAAAATTTCTCACATAGATCATCATTGCCTCCAAAGATAATATCATCAACAAATACTTCTATTATCAAAACTCCATCTTCACTAGTTCTTAAATACAAATTACTATCAGCATTACCTTTTCTGAATCCAAGCTAAAGTAAGTATTTGTCTAACCTTGCATACCAAGCCCTTGGAGCTTGCTTAGGCCCATACAGTGCCTTTTTCAACTTGCATACCATGTCTCCATCTTCACATAAAGGAAATCCATTAGGTTGTTCTATATACACTTCTTCTTCAAGATCCTCATTCAAGAATGTAGATTTCACATCCATCTAATATACCTTGAAGTTCTTATGTGCAACATAAGCCAAAAATAATCTCACAGCTTCTATTCTAGCAACAGGAGCAAATGTCTCTTCAAAATCTATGCTTTCTTGTTGTGAATAACCTTTACATACCAATCTTTCTTTGTTACTTACTACAACTCCTTCATTCATTTTGTTTTTGAAAACCCATTTAGTTCCTATTACATTTTTGTTCTTAGGTCTAGGAACCAATTACCAAGTGTTATTCTTCTTTATCTGATCTAACTCTTCCTACATAGCATTTATCCAAGAGTCATCTCTACAAGCTTCATCTATAGTCTTTGGTTCAACTTGAGAAATCAAACAAATTTCTTCTCTGGCCTTTGATCTAGTCATTACTCCTTGATTAGAGTTACCAATAATTTGATTTTCGGGATGATTGTTCTTTACATACCTTGGAGTCTTAGAAATATTAGTAGCCTTATTTGTGTCATCATCACAAGTCTTATTTTCACATTCAGTCTCAACAAGTTCTTCTTCTTCTGTAACAACAACCTCTTTGATCTCTGTATTCTGATTACAGTCATACATTCGCTCTTGTATCTGAAACCTTTCATCTATCTTCACATTTTTACTTTCAATCATCTTTCTTAATCTCAATTTGAAACATTTGTAAGCCTCTCACTTAGTAGAATAACCAAGTAAAATTCCTTCATCACTTCTAGCATCAAACTTCCCTATCTCATCATCTCTCTTGATATAGCACTTACTACCAAATATTCTGAAATATTTTACAGTAGGAGTATGATCAAACCATAATTCATATGGAGTCTTACTTGTACCTTCTCTAATTTGAGCTTTGTTCAATGTGTACACCGTTGTCCCAACAACCTCTCTCCAATGCATATGAGATACATTTCCTTCAAGCAACATTGTCCTAGTAGCATCAAGTATAGTCTTGTTTCTTTGCTCTGCTATGCCATTCTGTTGTGGAGTCCTAGGAGTAGATGTTTGTCTTTGTATTCCATGCTCTTCATAGTATGAATTGAAAAAGTTTGAAGTAAACTCTACACCTCTGATTGACCTCAAAAATTTCATCTTTAAACTTGATTCATTCTCTACTTTTTCTTTGAATATCTTGAATTTATCAAATGCTTATGATTTTTCTTTCAAGTAAGTAACCCAAATCATTCTAGAAAAGTCATCAACAAAAAGTATAAAATACCTTCCACCATGGTATGATCTTGTCCTTGTAGGTCCACATAGATCTGTATGTACCAGATCCAACTTTCCTTTTGATGTATATGATTTTCTTTTGTAACTACTTCTAGTCTCTTTCTCCATAACACATTCTCTACATACAGTGTTAGATGGTTTCACAATCTTTGGTAGATCTCTTACTACATTATCCAAACTTGCCTGCACAATATTATCAAAGTTAACATGACAAAACCTTTTGTGCCATAACCAACTATCATCTACCTTTGCAACAAAACAAGAGGCTCCAGATGTATTTAATTCAAATACATTACCTCTAGATTTAGTATTGGTTGGAATCAACTTTCCTCCCTTACTTCTAATAAAACATTTACCATCATTGAATTGTAATTGAAACTCTTTGTCCATCAACTATCCAACACTCAAAAATTTATGCTTAAGTCCATCAACAAGTAGTACATTATTAGTATTAGTTTTCATCCAGAGTAATAGATCATACTCCTATAATAGGTTTAGGAAGATTGTCTCCGAATCTTACAATACCACCATCATACTTCACTAATTTAACAAACTTGTTTTTGTCTCCAGTCATATGATGTGAAAAACCACTTTCTATAATCCATTCATATTTCTTATCAACATGTGATACTAAAGCCTTTTCCTCATGTATTGGTCCATCTTTAATAGCAACAAATCCAATCTCCTCATAATCTAAATCATCACCATTATAAATACCTTCACTAGAATAATATCATTCCTTATCCTTTGAATACTTAGACTTGAAAAACTTAGGCTTGTACTTAGGAACTCTTGTAGGACATCTAGATGCAAAATGACCTACCTTATTGTATGAAAAATATTTCAAAGGTAATTTTCCTTCAAATTTACCCTTACCTCTCTTTTCTCGTCTAGAAATCAATGCAACAAGTTCATCCATCTTTCTTTCCTCTGCTTGTATCTATTCCCATTCCTCAGCATATTCACCAAGCTCTTCTTTTAGGTTCTCACTATTGGTGCTCGGAAGTGCAGACATTATCCTCTTGTGTGCAGATGCTTTAAATGCAGATTTAACTTTAGGTATAGAATCTCCCATTTCAGTAGCTTCAAAATTAGTTAGCTTTGCAATCAACATCTCTTTGTTAAATTTTAGAGTCAAAGGTATAGTTTCTTGTATAGAAATAGCCTTCTTGTAAGCAGGTGTCAATGATCCAAGGATCTTCGCAATGACTTCTTCTTCATCATAAGTGCCTCCACAGTTTTTGATTCCAACCACAACTTCTATAACCCTTTGAACATAAGCCCTAATGCTTTCATCATCATTCATTTGTAGCTTCTCCATCTTTGTTTTCCAATTATGTAACTTCACTTGCTTGGTATACTTGTCTCCTTCATATATTGCTTCTAATCTATTCCAAATCTAGTGTGTTGAATCCAAGTCTTTAACTTCATTAAATTCTCCTTCAGAGAGTGCGTTGATCAGTGTTTCCCTTGCGACCATGTTGTGTGAGAATACCTTATTTTCACCATCAATAGCTGATGGAAAATCATTTTGAGTCTTCATAGTTACCTTATTCTTTTTAATCAACTAGTAGTCAATGCCCAAACATAGAAAATGAGTTCGCATCTTGTTCTTCCAACTGTCAAAGTTTTCAGGATCAAATTTCAGACTATCCTTCCTATAGAATGCCATCTCCAAGATCACCTCAAGTTGTTAATCTTTATCTCTAAGGACTAGAAGCTCTAATACCAATTGTTAGGAATAACAGTCCACAATACAACTGAGAGGGGGGGAATCATTTGTATGATAGATTATTAAACTTTAAACTTTAAATAGCAGCAATATCAAATCCAATGAACACAATAAATGCCAACACAATAACACAATATTTTGGTGTCAGGGAAATCTTGTTAAAGATTAAAAAAACCCCGGTGGGAATTAGCACCCACAAATGATGTACTAAGAGTATAGTATCATTCTTAGAATATCTAGCCCTATTAGGAGCTTATTGAAATATTATAGTACATAGTCCTTGTTAGAGGACATACCCTATTAGGAGTCAAGAAAGAATGGTGGGCTCACTGCCCAAAGAAGGTTAAATCCACCTTCAGAACTCACTATTCACAATACAAGTGTATATGAAGAAATACACAATTTGTTGAATTGTCTCACAACAACTATCTTTTCTTGATCAGTTCTAATGAAGTACACTACTAGTCCTTTGTTCTACATCAAGCACACAAAAGCTCGTAGTTTCCACAATATCCTTTACATCACATACATTCTCACCATATATTTTCCAAAGAAAAGATCTTACATAAATACCCTATTACATTCTACATGATCAGGTCGATCGATTAGGCTTTCCTAATATACAAACAATTACATAAACCCTTGCTAAGATAGACATGATATTTAAAAAAAGCATACAATGATTACATTACAATAATTAAGGACTGACATCCTTAATTTACATTCCCAAACCAAAATGCACACTACATCTTTGAAGTCGGCTCCCAAATAATTCTTCTCTAGAACATACACCACAATTGATGTCATCCAGCATTATGTACCTTGTGCTGACCAGCTAACATTCTTCAGTACCTTGTCTTTCATCTCTTAATCTTGCATACACTGAATCCATACCTTCTATAAGATATACCAGAAACACAAAGACTCACTCTGTCAACTTCCACTGTCACAGTCCATTAACTAGTCTTCACAAAAACATTTGTAACTCATCCAAATTGAAACATTACATGATGCAATCTTTGATAGAAGATCACAACATCTTCCTATACTCTCATCTAACTTCACACATCCTGAAACATCCGTACAGTGTCTGTACACTGTAGTAACCAACTTGGTATCTTCACAAAAACATATGTTGACATCAGTGAAAAAACACTAACGACAATAGAAGTAGCTCCAACATCACTCAACATAGTGATTTGTTAGGAATGGGAACACTGAGAAGGGGGGGGGGGGGGTGAATCAGTGTTCACTATATTTTACTCAAATAAACATCAATGTAAATAATATAAACAATCATAACACATAACACCAATATGGTTACAAGAAAACCTAAATAGGTAAAAACCCCAATGGGAATTGACACCCACTAAGAACTGTAGTAGTGTCTTATGATCCTTGTTAGAAGATCTGCAACCCTGTTAGGAGTTGTTCTTTACAAAGCTTTTAGTACAGTGACCTGGTCAAAGGTCAGTGTAATGCCCCGCCAAGAAACCCTTGGCCCAGGGACATTATACTCATTAAGTCATACATGATATATATATATATATATATATATATATATATATATATATATATATATATATATATATATATATATATATATATATATATATATATATATATATATATATATATAAAGTAGAAGAACATAATCTAATTTGATTTATTTAATGTTACTAGAAGTCAAGAGAAGAAAGACATCAAGTACTAATCGTCATGCTCAATTAACAAATTATTATTCTTGCATACCTGAATATCGCTAACATTCTTTTACATGATGACCCCATGTCCAACACTTGTAACTACACACATGTCTAAACAACTAGATGCAAACATTAGATAAATTTCATTAGAAATAAATTCTTTATTGATAGCTTAGCTATGAGAATCATTATTAAGAAGAAGTGAAATCAATGCATTAGAATTTAAAGACAAACCCTAAGGGACTGGACCTAAGCCTCGGGGGCTCATCATCGATGGCCTTGCCTACGTTCATGCTTAGAGACTTCGTAGTTTGACTCTCCCCATTCTAGACTATCTATTTATAAAATCAAGAAAGCGGGTACGCAACCCTTTCTAGGGCCCTATTCCCTAGATAGTTTTTCCATTGGTTACCACCCACTTAGGTAGAACCTAAATAAAATCCTATACTTAATCCATAACCTCATACTAATTCTACAACTCAAGGTAGAGTTAAAATCATACTATTTTAAAATAATATATATCATTTTCTTTTATTAGGTATCTAGTTTATAAAGTACTAATCCTAAATCATAGCTTATAGGATAAACAAGAAAGATACAAGGGAGGTTTGTCCAACCCTTTTATTATAATTTTAATAGTCATTTCTTATATAATTAAAAATAAAATCAATATCTTTACAAGGTTTACCACTGGTAATAATAATTATTTTTTCATAATAGTGTGAACTTAGCAACCTATCAAAATAATAATTCAATAAATATGACTATTCTATAAGGCCTTGAGAAATGAATGACAAATAAATTTTCATTATAATATAACAGGTAAGTGTACTGAATAGATTATTTACCATATTCATGCAATGAATACTCTTTAAAATATATAGTAACCAATATGTGGACATTATTTACAAAATTAAAATAATTAAAAATAAATAGTTTTAACATGGAATTAATTTATTAGCACAAGTCATTACCTAAGAGATTATCTTTCAATAACTTATGAGATAAGCAAAGCCTCAAGACATAGGATTTCCTCATTGTTTTGATTTGAAAATTATATCTATAGTTCTTATTAATAGAAAATGATTCATTTCCCTTAAAGAAATAAAACTCAAAATCAACCAATACCACTATTGCATATATATTCTAGTACCTTCTTATTATACCCAGTCATTTTTACTATCCAAAAGATAATATTTCTTTTTATCTAATGTTAATTTATTTTAGAGGGGAAGAAAGTGTATAAGATGCCCTTGTTATGAGATTCCAAAAATATAAAGAAATTTATGGACAACCACATTTGCAACTCTACTAGATAAATATAAATATCTAACTGCTTATACATTTCAGTAAAATAATACTGACTTAAAATAGCTATAACTTTCACATACACTAACCAAATTAAAAACTTAAATATGTTTCGGAAAGGGGAAAATGTGAAGAAGAGAAATATGAAATTAATTTTTAGAATATCATAACCAAGTGTGAGCAGATTTTTCTGCAACAAAACTCACTTACTTAATCCGCAAAGCAATTCATTACAATATCTAAAACATAAAGAAATAGTGCTTCATAAAATTAAATTTAAATTGCACAAATTAACAATGAGACACCCTGAAGGAATATTAATATCAATTTAATATAATCTACAAATTTACAAAACTTGATTAAAAGATAAATCAATATTGTTAAAATATTCAAATTCTAAACCCATAATACATATTTTTTTCGATACCTTAACTCGTCTCCTACAAAGCATAAACAAATATAAACAGTGGCATAAGATATTCAAAAATTTAAAGCAATAGAGTGGTAAAAACATTAATGGATGAGGAAGAAATAAGTAGAAATATTTATTCACATAGCATAACGATAAATTAATATCACAGAACTGGTTAAGGGTACTCACCTCTTTTCTCTGTTAGCGATGTTCAGAAGGTTCATTATTGAATGTATGTTAAACTCTATTATGTATGTGCTAGTACATTCCTTTTCTTGATCCTCAATATGTCCTTCCGTGAAATCTTCTTTTCTTCATCTTTTCACACAAACGTAAATCTCCCTCTTGTGTATTTATTTCTCTCTCCTCACAAATATAATTCTACTATAAACATAATTTTATTAATTCCTCTCCCACTCCCTTCACACAGGAGATGCTTCCTATATATAGATTGGGGAAGGTGGTTGCACGAGTAACCCAACTGATGCAACCATCCCAACTATATTAGTTATTTGCTAATATTATAGTTTTCAAAACCATTCTCGTGAAGGGATAAATAAATATTATTTAATAAAAATTTAATCTTTGTCTCCTAAATTTAAGGGTGGTGAAAATAGATAATATAACTTTTAGGAATACTTTACTAAATTACTCACTATGGTAATTTACCAAAGACATTTACCAACTATAAAAATAACTTAGATTTACTATAGTCTTATAATAACTTAACCAATAGTTAGTTTTACCCCTTAGGTAACTAACTTTTACCTACCCTTCACGTACTCTCTAAGAAAATTTATTAAATAATTTAACTCCACCTATATAGTTTTATTATTATTATTATTATTATTTTATAATTAATAGCAACTAATTCTTATATAAATAAAATAGATATGGGTATGCTTCTCAAGGAAGTCACTAACCCAATGGAAACTTGGGACCCCTTACAAACTAGAGATCTCGAGTTCCACTCCCACCCTCTATACTAACAAGACATACAAGAGAGAGAGAGAGAATCTATAAAGTAGGAGTAAATATAGGAGTAGATAATTAGTTTTATTTACTTTTATATTAGATTTATTATTTTTGTTTATTCACTTTGCATTTATTATATTTATCTAAAGCCACATTATACATCAAAATAAATAGAATCATGATTATAACTAATACGCTCATAAGAACATAATTACTAACACATCAATAAATGAATATATATGCATGCACCCATCTATGCATACTTTGTATATACGATTAACACATAGAGAGAGAAAATAACATCATTATCCTACACATCTCATAACCAAATAAATGAGACCGACATCAAAAGTTATATAAAATAAGGAACTCAAACCAACCAAACAAAGAAATTGGGCAAAATAATCAAAACTATAGGGTTTTCCCGTGTGTGAACTATGGACCATCTCCAAACAACAACAATGATTGAGGATTTTGAGGGATTGCTCAGACCTGGAAAGTCAGGTGGAGATGATGCCCGGTACCTGCAAGCTTGCATCACCGAGAAGAGATACATATGCATTGATACATAATAAGACATATGCAAACATATGACCAGGATTGATACATTGTGTGGACCTCAACTAAGTGAGTAACTATGACTTCATCCCGAGTCATGATAACACATCAATCACATATACATAAAGCATGAGGCATCACATATATATAATGGTTAGCTTCCCAAATCCTTGGATATACAAGATAAATGATTTCCAAATTTCATAAACATTAAACAATAATCATAACTGAGTATGTCTAAATATCTGATAAGCATATCATAGATATAAATGTAAATACATAGTTCTATTCATCATAATGTAAAATGTCCAAATCAAAGAGTCTAAGTATAATTATCAGAGAGGGTGTTACAGTCAGACCCTGTTAGGACTCCTTTACAATAACCCTGTTAGGGATGGGGACACACTGTCCTAGAGCTCACTGCTCAAGTGGTGAAGGCTACAACCTTATGATCTCAGATACACACTATATCTATTGGATGAACTATTGTTGTGACACTGCTTGTCTAATCAGTTCCTTTTGTGCGCTGATGCTTTAGCCTCTTGTAAAGCTCTAACTCATTATATCTTCACTTTGCATGTCTCTGCTCTGCTTATCTCATCTCTATATCCTTCTCTCACACTTTATTATGTTGATGTTGATGTTGATGTAAAGTCACATCTTATATTTATATGGGCTAACAAAATAATTAACTAGGTCGGCCTATAACTGATTACATACAACACTTCCAAGTGAATTGGCTCAAGCGTGTTTACAAACAAAGATGTTTACATTTCTATAACCTTATTATAATAGGCACATAGCCTTTACAAAATATTATTATAACTGCTAATCAAAATAGGAACAGTCGGCTGCATACTCTGTTCTGTTCTAGCGTTCACTAGTTGTACCTCTTCAACTGTCTGTATCTTTGTCATACTATCTCATCTGATCATGAGCTCTTAGACTTAGCATGAATACATACTTACAAGCTTAACTTCAAGGGTGCATACCATAACTTGGTCATACGTACATGCATTGATGCTCTGATCTACTGGTGCTTTGCTAACTATCCAGTCTTCTATACTTAGCCATATTCTAACCTTATGATAATGTGCGCTGACTCCAAAACTCTATATGACTTTTTTGCCATAATGACAACACTATATCTAGTCATATACAATAGTATAGTCAACATTCCAATATGATTAAACATATTATATATATCAACCATCTCCCCAATGCATTAGCAATATCCAACATGTTTATGTTGGTGTACTCTCTCCTCAAGAGAGGTCACCATCCGAAGGTAGTTAAAGGATGATAGCCTCATATTCACATGCTAGTCTACCATTCAAAGTTTGGTGCATCACCAAGATAGAGGTGACACCCCCCCCCCCCCCCATGATATAGTGGAAGGTGATGTGACACACCCACCATGAACCCCATTTAATGTATTGCTTAAAGTTCTCCTTCATGTGTTTTGATGATGACAATAAGTGATATGGTCAATGACAACTTCAAAAATCCAAAACCATCTCACACACTATAGTAGAAATACCCCTTCTTTAGAACCAACCCAAAGGGCCATAGAAATAGAAGTGACAGTTTAAGGGATGGATCCCATCCCCGATAAAAAAGGAGCACATTTTTACAGGTTACCCCCATTTATGGAGGCCTCAATTCAATCCAACTAAGTCCCTCACTCTAGGATAGCTACACTCTCTTTTTATTCAGTCCTTTGTAGAAGTGAATCAAATCTCTCCATAAATGTGGGAACCCCAATCATAGTTTGAGATGTGTAATAGACCACCCCATAGGGATAGTGGGGCAAAAAATCCCATGAGTTCATTCCACTAGTACCATGAATAGGTTGATGTGTCAAATAAACTCCAGGGATAGTTAGGAGGAGCCTAGTGATGAATAGTAGGGGAACTTTTTTGCACTCTAATGGAGTGCAATAAGCTGTATGTAATGCATAAGAAAGAGACATGGCATAATAGTGAATCCCCTCTAAGGGTTTTAACATTTGAGCCCTCTATTTATTAGGTTGGTCATTGAGAGATGGTTAAGCCCCTAGTCATTCTAGTATTCACCTTCATGAAGGCATGCCTATTCTATGTCTATAATTCTATGGGGGGTCAGTGAACTAGTCATATGAGTGACTCTAATTCCTATCCCTTTAAATAGTAGGGGATAGGTTATTCCTCCCTCAAATATATTATTATGATGGAAGGGTCCTTCCCAATACTATTAAATGGGACAATGCAATTAGGCTAAATAAATAGTAAGGGGCCAGACATAAGAGTTAAAAAATTGATCAATGTTAGGTAGGCCCCCCTTGGTGCATGCAAAAAGTAGATTAATTGAGGGGCAGTCATATGAGCCATAATTTTGATCCAATCTTCTATCACCTCCCCTACAAAGAGGGGGTTGGTCACTTTTCCAATCATATGAGCTAGACTTTTGGTCTAGAAAGGTAGGGTTCTTTAGGGATTTAATTTGGGTCTCTTTTAAATTCATATGATACATACCTTTTCCCTTAAAAGAGTAGAGAATTTCAGTAGGCACCCCTGGTGCATGCGGAGGTAGATTAATTGAAGGGCCCATACCCATTACTATTGAAAGTGGCAATGCAGTTTGGTCGCTTCACAAGTCTTATGAGTGAGAAAAATGCCTTCCCTTAAAATGGTAGGGTGTTACATAGCCCCCCCCTAGTGAATGCAGAGGTAGATTAATTAAGGGGCCCTATCCTATTATTTTATAGTAGCCATGACCATACTATTATATTATTGGGAGTAGGGCCACCTTTTGAGGTGAATAGTAGTAGGGTCCTGCCACCCCCCCCCCCCCCCCCCCCTTTATAGTTATTGGCATGTTACGTTAGAATCTGAATCCCCCTAAACTGATCATAACAAGGGGAAAATAGGGCATGGACCTGTTCATCTGCATGGAGTATGTTAGGTCTATAATCTGGGGCACATAGGCTATTCTAGTAGTAGCCTGATGACCTTACTAGAATAGATACTTTTATGATATTAGACCTGGGCCCTGGGTAGAGGTGTCTCCCTTCTCTCCCTCCCTTCTAGAGGTGCCCCCGTCCTTCACTCCCTTATATAGAGTGGTAATTTCATTTATGATCGTCCCCCTACCCTACTACTAGAATTGTGGCTAATGATAGTGGTTGCTTTAACAAGCATGGGAGTGATTGGATTCTTTATGTTATTAGAGGGAGTGTTTATTTATTTGTGTCAATATTTAGATTGGGAAACTAATTTGATATTTGAATGGGCCCCTAATATTATAAGGCCCTAAAGAAATTCATTTTATTCTCAGCCCAATCACATGTTGCTCCCTCGTATCCTCTTTCCCCCTGATTCCCGATCATCCCCATATTCAATTCCATGTTTTTGCTCATAATCTCATTACCCTTTCTCGATAGTTCCATAGCAAGTGTGTTTAGATATTTTATAGGTTTATAAGAAACCATTATAGTAACCACCACATTTGTTTCATCATCTCCTATCTCATCCTTCACTGCTTCACATGAGGTCGCATCGGGAGCTAGTGCTTGCTATCTAAAAATTGTTCCATGGATGTCATCCAAAATTTATGATGCTTCTTGGGGCTCCTTTGGTGACCTTGAAGTCACTAGAGCGAGTAGATACTAGATGGAAGTGCACTTCTCTTCATTTGTAATTACTCTGCAAGAATCCATATCTATAAGTAAGCCCAACTCACTCTATGGAACTAGGGCAACATAGCATGTCGGGAAGAAGGGGGGACATACGGGACAACCCCTCTATTTCTTTCCCCTTCTGATACATAGTGAGGGGATCACAAATGTTATAGGTGAATATTTTGAAAGGTCCATGGTAGGATCTGAGGCTACCGATTCCACTGGAAATTGAAGATAGGCCTTTGGCCTAGGGGAACCATAATTTCCAAATCGATTGAAACCCCCTAAAGGAGTTAGTGCTTGATCTTTTCAATGATGGAGATGTTAAGAAAGGCTAGGGAAAAAGGTTTACAAAATTCACCAAAGGAATTCAACAAGTTTTAAGGATGTGAAACTAAAATCCAAGGTCTCAGATAGTGAGCTAGTGTTTAAGGATGAAATTAGGGTACAACACATTTATTGCACCATCAAATTAGAAAAAGTGCATACAAAAGAGCACAATCAACCTTCATTTTTCACAAGGTTTTCAAGAGAAGAAAAGAAGAGGTAACTCATAGAGAATACAAAGGCGACCAGATGAATTTTTCAACCATTTACAAGGAAACCCTAGTTCTATGAAAAAGAAGTATTTTACTTGTGTGAATCTCTATTAATAAGGATGGACACACCAGTTATTTTCAATTTGACAGAAAGAACTCATCCCAAATTAAAAAAGAATCCATATAAATCTATGGAGGTTAACCCTAAGGAAGCACTATCAGATGTGCCATATGGAGTTTTACATTTTGAAGACGTGATGGAAAATGTGCATTTCAATTTAGAGGACTTGGGAACAAATCCAATCAAGGAATTATCTCACCAAACTGATGGGAGATGATGAATGAGCCAAACCAAAATTTGTGCCCTAGAAGAGAGAAAGTTTGTGCAATTCACATTATCTTTTCAACTTGCACAATTGCAAGGTCACAACATTTTTATTTATAGCATTAAAGGTATGAAATGCCAACACCTATCCCTTCTTTAGTTTTTCCTTTATCTAGGATACATGTGTCAACCCTCACATCTTTGCAAGCAATCAAGAGTGTTCCCCTTAATCATTGTTAAGCTATGATTAATAAATCTATGCTACCTTTTGAAACTAATTGTAGGTTAACAACACTTTTTCTTAAACTACATCCTTGACTTTTAAAGTCAGAAGATGGATTTATAAGGACATGTGTCACAACCATGCAGATCTGCAAGAACCTTTGACCTAGTCATTATAATACCCCAAAATTGGCACCTATTTAATTTCATCAATTTTGGTGCATTATCTCAATTTTACATCACCAAAGTCCTAGTTCCCTAGGCAATTTTCTCTCTCCTACCTAACTTAATTTGACTTGATGTCAGTTGCAAAGACCCTAAATTGCAATAATCAAAAACTAAATTAATTCCTAAGTCTCTTTGACTTTATTAGCTAAATTATCTCTATGATACATTAATTTAATTGTAAAGTCCTATGTGCTTTAAATTAAATTAAATCAAACCACTCCCTTTGGCTAATACACATAAAAAAGGAATTAATTAATTGCTTGTTATTTGAATGGACACCTTTTCTTGAATTAATAATTTGAGATATTCGAAAGGTCCTCATGTGGCAAATTTTATTCTTTTAATTAGATAATTCATACCTTTTTGTCTCAAAGGGGAATGAAGAGTCAGGAGTTTCAAATCAAGAAACTCTTCATTCCTCTCTGGGCTTCTCTATTTAATGAACCTCTTTTTCTCAATCAAGAGGGAGCAATTTTTGAGAGCATCTACACTATAGACATTTTTTAGTCTCATTTGATTCATTGTTTTCAAAGCTTTTTATTGCATTTATTATATTAATATCTCATTAATAGTATAATCTTTGCATCACATTTTAGACTAAATTTGCTTATTTGTTCTTAGTTTAATATCATATTTGTTTCAAGTTCTTAGATTAAGTTGCATCTCATCTTTATTTTCAAGCTCTTAGATTAATTGCATCCTCATTCTTAGATTAATTTGCACTTCATCTTAGATTAATTTCATCTTGCTCATCTTTATTGCTTCTTGGAAATCCTCCATTGTTGAATTGGTCTCCCGGCTATTGGCTCTCGTTCTGAGAGTATTCAAACACCCCATTCACATAGGAGGCAACAAGTCGCCTCACCATGGAATTTGGATTGAGTTCTTTATACTCTCTCCCAAATTCTATCAAGTGAATAATGACCATGTTGTGTTGTGCCTAATTTAGAGGTCACATTCAGTCACATACATTTTGGCACCCACCGTGGGGCAGAAAAGATCAATTTCTGGCCTCATTCTTGATTGGTTTTTTAATTTTAGTGTTAGTTCCAGGCCTTGTACGGCCATGTACAACCTGAAAACCTTGTAATATAGTAATGGATGGATAGAATGATGAATCCTCTTTCTCATGATTTTTTTTTGGTTCATGTTTATAAAGAAATGAATAAGTTATGATCATTTTGGTGAAAGTGGGTATTTGCAGATTTGAGATTCCCTGAATACAGTCAGATTGAAACATCTGGTACATACAAATTATGAAGAATCAGGATCTCTAATAATATTCATTGGAAAGATACATGAATTAGATTTCATTTACTTTTGGTTTGAGTCATTTTTATGCAGATTTGTGAAAGTTATGGGCATTTGAGTGAAAACTAGTTTTTAACAATCTGCATTGGATTTGCAGGCAATGATTTGCTCTTAGAAAATGATTTATGAATGGAAAAAATAAATGGCTTACATATTTGGAAACTAGATTCATTAATAGTTAATGTGAAATTGGTTTGGTTTCATTTGGATTCTTTTTGAGAAAGATATGTGATTCCCTAGGCAGGGCCTGGTGTTTTAAATCTGATTTATGACAGAAAAATTGCAGTCTGAAAAGGTTATTGGTTGAGGAACCAAATGGAATCATAAGACCTTGTAATTTTGGAAAATGGTAGTTCTTGATGTTGGATAAAAACTTAATTCTTTCCAAAAATTTTAATATTGTGATTTTATGGGTCAAAAAAATCAATCTTTAAAGACTGTCTTGAAGATAGCAATGTTACATATCTTATAGTTTGCCATTGATTTGTCTTGATTCTGTACTTTCAGATGTGTGCTAAATGCTAGATTGTAGATCTTTGGACCTAAGGTGAGTTATTAAAATCTATATAATACTTGGTTTGGGCATAAAATTAATCTCTCATGTGTTGGACTTGAGTGTTACACACTTTCATAGAACACATTTTTTATGCTCTTAATGGGAAATAAACGAACATAGATTTGCTTTCATAGAAGTTTGTGTTTAAGTGCATGCTTGTATTTTAAACATTAAGTAATTCTTGGTTCCAATATCAAAAAAATCTCATTGAGTAATCTAGGGCATGGATTCATTCCTTTTTTACATGAAGAGTTAAATGCACCACTTTGTGGACTCACTTCATGTTTACTTGGAAAGTTAAATATTCCATGATTCAAACCCTCTTGCACTTATGAGTAGTATTGATTAGCAGTCTTAGATTACTTGTGATTGATCCAGATTGCTATCTTGGGTTATTGGACTCGCTAATCTGCCAGCCCCTCATTTCTACCCTGTGGTTGCAATCTCAGCACCACATTAAAGGGGAGGGGTCTATAGGAAAGAAGCGTTAATTGTTCCACTAGGAAACCCTTTTATGCTTTTTGGAACTCACTTGTTTTCTAGGTTGTGGACTCATTTGTAGCTTGTGTGAGGTGTTAAGTGTTCCACCTTGTGGACTCACCTCATATTTTCTTTAAGCATTGTGTGTTCCACCTTTAGTGCTTTTCAATACTTTTTGATAGAGAATTACTTACTTTTCATTTTTTTAGAAGGCCTGCTTGGGGATTTCATCACCTCAAGGGATGACCTTAACTCCTGTGTTTTGGTAGAGTATAAATAGCGGGTGGTGAATCGAAAGACACCTCTCTTGGGAATGAATTAGATTTCACTCTTGGCTAAGCCCCAAAGAACTTTATACCTTTGAGAAGTGAAGGAGGAGATTTGGGTTACCGTCTCCCCCCGACTGTGTGATTTCAAATTCTTCTCATCTACAGATTTGGGTCTCACGTAACTTGCGTATATTGAGGAATCCCTTTAGAAGAGCTATGTATATCCTTGTAGACAACTTGCTAGGATGTTGTTGTGTTTTAAGTGCCTGCTAAAACATTCTCAAGAACATACACAAGTAGAGTCCTTAGGGAGTAGAAATACTAAGTCACTATTCCTATTCGTGCACAAGCTTGCTTTGTCCCTTGCCCATTGCTTGAAGATTGTTTTCTTGAACTCCTTGATTGCTATCTTATGTGCTTGATCAATGACATCAATATGATCTGCCTTTTCATCTGTGATCTATTTTTCTATTTTCCTATCGTTCACCGTCAGAAACTAGTTGTCTTGAGTTAGGAATTGATCGATCTTTGCTTTGACTCGTATTTTCTCTCATTAGTCTACCTTATCTCTTTGTACTCTTGTACCTTGCATTGTGATTTTCTTATCTCAGCTATTCTAGCCATCTCTTTTTGACAATTCATACCAGGTTCATCTTGCATCTTGGTTGTTCTAGCCATTTATCTCCTTTTCGTTATCTTAGAGACAGAGTCCAGCTTTATCCTGAATCTTTGCTTGTTACACCTTCGTCTATGACTGTCACGACTCGAAGTGGCAAGACTTATCCCATTCAGAACGCTAATCAAGATCAAAGTAAACCTCATAATCGAGACATAGGTCATCTTGAATTTGTTATGAAATCTAAACTTTGTGAGAGATCCTCACATTCCTCCTCATTCCAAGAGCATTACAATCCATTGTTTCAGATACAGTCTGACTTATTATTTCAAGAATATTATAACCCATTGTTTGAAGACCAGCAAGAATCTGAAGGGTCACTTTTTAGAATCGATCCTCTCAAACCTATTGACTCTTTTGATCCTATTTTCAAGATGGGAGATCCATTCCACTTCCCAAGGGGAGGCAAATTCAACAAAATTCATGAGCAATCCCCAAATGACCAAGGTCATGGTCAGTCTTGAAATGACAAGAGTTATGATCAATCTCACAATATTCAATATCCATTCAACATCCGGGACCTTTTCAATTTGAAACAACAACAAGGGGAGCCTCTCCTAACATTTCTTCAGAGATGGAGACAACTATACATGAAGTATCCGCATGATTTACCCGAGTCTGAAAAGCTTGATATCTTCTTGGACAATCTTGTCCCAAATTTTGGATACCAAGTATGATTACAAGGTCCCCTCACTTTTGATAATATCATTAGGTGGGCTGTGAGGATAGAAGCGTTTATGGTCAAGAAGGGAGAATTGACTTTGAACAAAGACAATAGCAAGGACCTTCTCCCTCAAACAAGGATAAGGATAAGATTGTCAACAAAAACATAGATGTTATGAATGATAGGGTTGTTGACAATGTGATGCCAAAACCCTCAAAGTCTGTCTTTAATCTTAGTTCTAGCATGCAAATAGTCAATGCCACTGAGAAGGCTACAACAGAAGCTCAACCACCTTCCAAATTTGCTAGAAACAAACCTTGGATCTCTCACTGTGACATGATCATTGCTCCAGGGAGTGAGGATACTCCTAAACCCAAAACTCCCTTTGTCTTGCGAGGCCCTACACCTCCCTCTTATAACTACGCACAATCTCCAGCTTGTGCAAATGCTATCCCTTGATCTCATGCAAAGATCATTCTCCAAGGTCTCAAGCCTTCGACTTTCAGACTAAAACTATCTATGGATAAAGCCCTCACCAAGGCAAATGTCCCCAAAGATCTCAATCTCGACCAGTTTCAATCTATGGTGGATCATTTGACCTCGCCTCATTATTTATCATTCTCTGAGGAAAATGATCACTTGCTAAGCCACCCGCATAATGCTCCCCTGCACACTGAAGTTATGATAGGCCCCAAGAGTATCCCCCGCGTCCTCATTGACAATAGTGCTAGCCTAAATACTTGCTCTGCTAAGATGCTTACCCAAGCGACAGATAGTTTTGTTCCCGCCAATAGAGAATCCACTGAGTTCTATGATGCCAAGCTAAAAGAAATAGAAAAAACCCTGAAGATCAGAGATATTGGCATGGGGGAATATCAAATTGAGTCCATCTTGTCACTGACAGCTCTCTCTCCATCTCCACGTTCTTGTGAGGAACCTTCTGAAGACGGATTTGGTATTGGCTATCAGAGCTATGAGCTTGACCAACCTAGCTACAGCTTGCACTCACAAGCAGATTTAGATGATGAAGAAACACAAATTCAGCCTATGACACATGAGAGACCCTTGAATGATCAAAATTTTGATTCAAACTACCAGAAAGAGTCTTATCTACCTTCTCAAGTGCTTCAAGAACATGATCTTGGTCCTCACCAGGAGGATTTTATACACTCTAATGAACATATTTCTACTACTACAGCTACTACTAAATATGTCATTGCCTCTAATGGCACACATACTGATTGGGAGCAACTATTGGATGCTTCCCTTATCTTGGGTATGCCTCAAAGTATGCCTATTCTAGATTGTTCCACCACTTCTGCTATTGAGCAGACTCCTACTACTACCAACTCCAATGGCACACATACTGATTGGGAGTAACTGTTGGACATTTCCCTCCTCTTGGGTATGCCTCAAGGTATGCCTATTTCAGATTAATCTGTTGCTCCTACTACTGAACAAGATCCTGTTGTTAAAGAAACACTTCCTATGTTAGATGACAACAATGAAGAAAGTCTGCCTCTGACTATGTCTCTAGCTGAATGGGACTCTATATCAGATGCTACTATAAAAATACCAGTTGATGCTACACACTTATATGCTAGTCTTAACAACTCAGAAAGAGGAGAAAGATATGATCCTCCAGATCAAGAAATTGATGATGATCCTTTCCACCCTCCTGTGGAGATCATTCCTATGGCTTCTAGGTCATCTACTCCAAGCTATACTCCTACTGCTCCAACAAATCATGGGTATGTAAGACCCCATTCTGTTACAGCTTCATGGAATATTGGTAGATCTAGAATTGAAATGGTTCCTATTCGTGCACTCTTACCACCTGAAAGGGGACCTAACTCTTGGAATAGACCATCTTGGTTAGGTTCACATAATATTCCTCCAAACTTATCTGACTCTTCTAAGATGACTCACAATCGACAATGCTCTATGGAAGATCACTTTCTTGATCTATCCGATGCATTCATGAATGATGAGGATGATACTGATATATTTGCACTTGAGCCCATCACATCGACTTCTCTTCCCTCTTCATCTCCAAGAAAAGTGGCTTGTCCACTCCCATCTCCATCTCTCCACCTAAACCAGTCATATAAGCCTTTTTCATGCACAATTCCTGAGTCTTTTGGAAGTAACTTGGGTGTGCAACATAAAAACAAAAATAATGAGAATCCACTTATATCTCAAGGTCACCATGTCCCATCTAATCGACATGTGACTCCAAAGAAAAAAAAATCAATAGAGGTGTTGAAAAGACCGCAAAGGTCCTCAAAGAGAAGAAGATAATCAAAAGCCAGAAAATAAATAAAAAATGGATCTCAAAATCCATCTTATAGGCGTTGTCATCAAAAGCACCTCAAAGTAAAGAAGAAAAAGTTCAAAAGCTATGTGGATTCCAAAAAAAGGAAAATCAAATTTGCCATTCGAGCTTCCAAAATTCTCATGCTTCCCTCCATTCCATCGCCCTTGCCTCTCATACTTTACCCTCTTCACTCCATCTTGCCTTATCCCAAAGTGCATATCAGCATCTCCTCATTGCTAATGACATGACTAAGAGAAATCTAGAATGTACTCTCCCTAAGCGTTTAGAGCGTGGGAAATCCAATAAAGAGTTAAGATGTGTCTATGAGGATGTTTGTGGGTCTCACTTAAGTGATCTTTCCTTGACTATGGATCTCTTGATAGTTGGACACTACTGGTTGGATCTCCTTTTACTGCTACAACATCTAGTTCTGATTCTGCAACTTCTCAGCTGGCTACTACTACAAATGACTGTGTTTCTAGAGATCACCACTCAAGGAGAGAAACTCAAAGAGCCCATCAATGCTCTTCATCTAAAGAAGTTCTATAACTGACATTCTCTATGTGCTCATGTACATACTTATTGGTCCTGAAAAAATCCCAAAAATTGATATATTGCAAAAAATCCTAAAAATTGCAAAATGTCCTGAAAAAATGATCATCTTAGTGAAAACCTGGCAAACAGACACTTTGATGTATCTATTATCCTGGTGAAAACCTAGTAAACAGGCACCTTGATAATACAAAAAAAATAGAAAATTTCAAAAATACAAAAAAAATAGAAAATGTGAAAAATACAAAAAAAATGAAAAGATCAAAAATACAAAAAAATGAAATATTCAAAAAAATACAAAAAAATAAGAAAAAGAGAAAAATACAAAAAAAATGAAAAGATCAAAAATACAAAAAAAATGAAATATTCAAAAATACAAAAAAATCAAAAAAAGAGAAAAGTACAAAAAATTTGAAAAAGAAAAAAATGTGTCATTGATTAAAACCTGGTAAACAGGCATCATGGTAGCAAAAATAGAATCTCTGCCAAGATGGTGAAAACTTGGTAAACAGGTGCCTCTTGTTTCCTGAAGCTACATCTCATCTTAGCGTCGCTTGGCTCTTAGTTTCCTGCTTTAGTTTCCTTCCTTTCCTGCTTTAGTTTGTTTTCCCGCTTTCCTGCTTTAGTTTGTTTCCTGCTTTGGTTTGCTAGCTCATGCGCTTGTCTTTGAGTCTTCCTCAACTCTTCATAGATTGGAATTGGTTCACACTTGGGGGCACCTTCCTAGTCTAGGGGGCATTTTCCTATCGCTTTTAGAAACTCTTTTTGAGCATCGGTCACCAGTGGTTCTCATTGTGTCTGCCTGCTGATGCCTAGCTACTTTTGAGATCTCTCCTTGAGGATCTCTCGTGTATCAGTCGCCAGTGGTTCCCACTGTGCCTGCCTACTGATACCTAGCTTTCGTTCGATCTCTCTTCTTTGGGATTTCTCCCTTACATCAGTCACCAGTGGTTCTCACTATGTCTACCTGCTAATGTTTCACTAGTATCTATGAGATTTCTTGCTTTGAGAATCTCTCTCGTATCGGTCACCAGTGGTTCTCACTGTGTTTGCATGTCGATACTTCGTTAGCTTCCTGATATTTTTTTGAGACTTTGTCTCTTGCGATGGTCACCAATGATTCTCACTGCGTTTGCCTACTATAGTTATCTCGTTGTGACTTCGAACGTTATCTTTCCGAATCGACTTCAATCCACTTGAACACGAACTTAAACTGAAACTAAAACTAAATGTGTGTTCCTTTGAGGCATGTTTTCTTTGAGTGCTTGTTTGTTTGCTTTTCTTTTTTGCTTTCTGTTTGTTGGTTTAGTTCCAATGATCCAAAGAATTCATATAAGAGGGGTGTATGTCTGTAAGAGCCTTCATCTCATATTGGATGGCCATGCGTACCTCGACTCCTTTTATATGAACACTTTGGTGAGGTTGGTTCTTCTCCTTGTCTTTTGAGTGACTTCTTTCTGCTACTGGTGAAATTGTAAATGCTTGCCCTATTGAGTGAACGTAAGGGTCACTGTGAGCAATCTTTGGCAAAAGAAGGAACTCCTGCATGTTTGGTGTGTCTGTGGCAAGCAACATTCAGGTCATTCTAGCATCTATGCTCTAATGCTTATGTTAACTTGCTAGATTAAAAGGAATAGGTGTTCAGGTCATTCTGGCTTCTTGTGCCTTAATGCTTACACCTCATTCCAAAAAATTTAAGACTTATGTCATATTCATATTCTCATGTTGGGGAGAATTGTATGGCATCTTGCTATTGTCCCATGCTTAAACGAACTCAATGATGATAAATACGATGAGTCCAACAGCTGAGTCTGGAGGATTGCATTTGTTCATCCTAGGCCTGCATTTAGACTTGCACCTTTCATTCTAGGCTTGCATTTGGAGCACTTTCTTGTTGCTCTCTTGATTTCTTTCTTCTAGATCTGATCATCAAAGGTTCTCATCTTTTGTCCCAGTCTCATCTTGGCTGCATCCTTTTTCAGGATCGAAATCGAAATATGACATCTCTAAGTGGCTCAAAATCGTGTTTTAAATATTGGACTCCTTCTGGATCGGATGCTTGTACAGTCAGCCTTCTGGTGTCATCTTCCTGCTAGATCTTCATCTTTGCATCATGTTCTCAAATCTTTACTTCTTTTCATCAAGTCAACCCTAGTCAAAATTTGGTCAAGTATGGTCAAACTTGGTCAACAAGACCTCTGCTTTGCTCCGATTCGCTTATGCAACTTCGCGAATCTAGTCTAATTGCTTTTGCTCTACAATCTCTTTTTGTTTATCATCCTTCTGACATGTCATCTTTTGATTTCTCTCCCGAGGGGGCAGGATGATTACATCATTTGAATCTTGTCGAATCTATTCTTGAATCAGTCTGATTTGAATCATCAGTCCTCATTGCTAGGGGCATCTTCACGCCTCTCATCTTGTCATTGGAAATCTATCCCTTAGGTATCTGAGCAATCTAACTTAGATCCTCGAGGATCATTCTTTATTCTGGAGATGGTTCTTGAAATCTATTGGGTATTGGGGCAATCCAACCCTGATTCCTGGGAGTTAATCTTCGTTCTGGAGATGACTCTCGAAATCTCTTTTAGACCATTATCTAGGCAATCTAACTTGGGTCTCGGAGGGCTGAGCTTCGTATTGGGGCAATCTAACCCTAATTCTGGAGACAGTCCTAATCTACATCTAAATCTCACTCTGGGGCATTGGGGCAATCTAATCCCGATTCTCGTCTCTCTCAAGAACTGTTGTCTTCGCAATCTAACTTAGACTTCAGAAAATTCATGCTTTGATCTACTTTCATCTGTCACTTCAGCCTATTCTTTGAATCAACGCGCTGTTTACACATCAATTCAAACAGGGGCTAATGTAATACCCCAAAATTGGCACCTATTTAATTTCACCAATTTTGGTGCATTATCTCGATTTTACATCACCAAAGTCCTAGTTCCCTTGGTAATTTTCTCTCTCCTACCTGACTTAATTTGACTTGATGTCAGTTGCAAAGACCCTAAATTGCAATAATCAAAAACTAAATTAATTCCTAAGTCTCTTTGACTTTATTAGCTAAATTATCTCTATGATACATTAATTTAATTGTAAAGTCCTATGTGCTTTAAATTAAATTAAATCAAACCACCCCCTTTGGCTAATACACATAAAAAAGGAATTAATTAATTGCTTGTTATTTGAATGGACACCTTTTCTTGAATTAATAATTTGAGATATTCGAAAGGTCCTCATGTGGCAAATTTCATTCTTTTAATTAAATAATTCATACCTTTTTGTCTCAAAGGGGAATGAAGAGTCAGGAGTTTCAAATCAAGAAACTCTTCATTCCTCTCTGGGCTTCTCTATTTAATGAACCTCTTTTTCTCATTCAAGAGGGAGCAATTTTTGAGAGCATCTACACTATAGGCATTTTTTAGTCTCATTTGATTCATTGTTTTCAAAGCTTTTTATTGCATTTATTAGATTAATATCTCATTATTAGTATAATCTTTGCATCACATTTTAGACTAAATTTGCTTATTTGTTCTTAGTTTAATATCATATTTGTTTCAAGTTCTTAGATTAAGTTGCATCTCATCTTTATTTTCAAGCTCTTAGATTAATTGCATCCTCATTCTTAGATTAAATTGCACTTCATCTTAGATTAATTTCATCTTGCTCATCTTTATTGCTTCTTGGAAATCCTCCATTGTTGAATTGGTCTCCTAGCTGTTGGCTCTCGTTCTGAGAGTATTCAAACACCCCATTCACATAGGAGGCAACAGGTCACCTCACCATGGAATTTGGATTGAGTTCTTTATACTCTCTCCCAAATTCTATCAAGTGAATAATGACCATGTTGTGTTGTGCCTGATTTAGAGGTCACATTCAGTCACATATAGTCATTATCTCTTTGCAATCATGTGGATGCATGACACTTATTTTATCCTAAGACACATGTAATTTATTCATGGCCTCACAAGTTAAAAAGAGGACCCACAAAATTGGTTCCAAAGTCATGAACAATTATTGTATTAAAATTTCTAGTTATCGTAGCCTCGCAAGTCAAAATAGAAGTCAACCATGACTGTTGTAAGTCAATGAAGACATTAGTTGTAACTTTCATGTGAACTCTTTGCAACTTCGCAGCTCCACTCTATCTATTTGGTAAACCATCGTGATCCTGTGATAAAACCATTTCTTATTCATTAATTTGTGATCCTTCCTTTTTTGATAAATGCCACATTGCAACAATTCACAACCTCACATCCTAACAAGAACTGACATCAACACTCCTTGCAAGGATGAAAGAGCTATTGATTTATCCCCATGATGTCATATGTGACACATGGCATCATTCAACTACTTTGTGGTCAAAACACTGACAAACTACTTCAAGTTACGAAGATACAACCATTTGTTGCATTTGTTTAATCCTTATTCACAACTTCACAAAGTCTAACAGTTAAAGATCCTAACCATCATGAGACTGTGATTAACATTTTCATGATATATTTAGAATCCTTGGAAAATTTACAAGGTTAGTATGTGTCTAACAAAAAAATCCACAAACCTACAAAAACCATTTCATTGAATTGTTAAGGGTTAATCCACTACTTTGCAACATTAACTGTTAACTTGACATGGAGGTTGCAAAGTAGTAAAGATACTTTAAGGTGTTTACTAACATAATATGTACAAATACATGACTTAGAGAGTGGTCGCTCACTCGGACTTAGGACAATAAAACATATGGGACCAAAATATTTTGTACTATTAGGGATAAATAAGAATAAATGATATCATGGGGCCTACCAGTCAAACCGGTAATGGACAAAAGGGGATGTTGATAATTACAACCATCGAGACATGAGTAGAGAAACATAAAATGCAAAAATGACTGAATAAGTCAATTGAAAAATAGAACACGAGAAAAGACTAAGTGCATAACAGGCAACTTGAGTCAATTTTTCGCAAGCCCTAGGCAACAAAATATATAGTAAAGCACAAAACAACCCTAAAACTATGTGCATTTTGTAGGCCCAACACCCATGATGGACCATTAGAAATATATGATTGTTTTATATTGTTATTGATGTCAAACATAGTGTTTCAAATGTGTTTGAGTTTATGTTTTCTAAAGCTTTTTGGTCGAGAAGTTTGTTATTCTTAGTGTTGTGGCTTTGTGTGCTAGCATAGTATTTTGAAGTTGTTTGAGTTTATGCTCGCTCAAGCTTTGTGGTATGAGATTTTCTATTCTTAGAGATTTGGATTTGTATGATGAACCTATAGTATATTTTGAAGTATTCAATGTTGAACTACAATACAGTAGAAGACAAGTTTGTATCTTGTATGGTTTTAGAATAGTGAAAGACATGTATGTATCTTGCACAGTTTCAAAAAAGTGGAAGACAGGTGTGTGTCATGTGATCATTTGAAGGTGGTGCTTCTTAGTGCCTCTATGTTATACTCCTATATCCAAAAGTATGTTTGATTTGAAATTCTTTTGTTTGGGTAGCAATGGTATTATGTTGAAGAGTGAATAGTAGTTTTACATTTATAGTTATTTATCTTTCTGGAGTGCTTTTGGTATGAAAAACAAGGTTAAAGATGTGTTTCTACTCATACAAATGGTTTCAAGTTTTGGTCTTGGTTGTGGCATTCTTTGGTGATCAAGGATGCGTTCTTGGTTTTTCAAAGACTATGTCATCCAATGTTGTAGTTTTTTCTAGTTGTTTTTTGTTGTGGCAGCTTGCGATATGGCATGTTGACATGGATTCTGATGTGATGTATGGATCTACTCATAGTGTGTCAAGGTCTGGTTACAACTGCAAAGTCAATAGTTTGCTTCCACATAATTGAATTATTTGGTAGTTGTTCCAATGATTGCAAATTTGGCATTGGAAAATGTGTAACATGTTCTTGGTTCGTCATTCTCTTGGGATGGAACATGCTTTTGGATTTAGGTCTAGGTGTTATATTGACGCAGTCAAAGCTAGTGGATCCAATTAAGGACTGACCGGCCTTGCAGCCAAACAAATATGCAACGAAAATACACAATAACAACAACAGATCTGAAATTAAACAAAAGTCTTTATTCATCAAAACACTGATTACATGCAATGTTCTAGGCTGTAAGGTCTTCCTGGTTACGGCTAGTTACAATGCAAGTAACAATCTACAAGATCTCGCAGGATCCAAAACTTTTCCCCAACATCAGCATTCAGCTAGCCTAGGTCTGTAACACACAACACACTGGTAGGCACCCAGGAAAGATCTAAACTTGTACTCAAACTTCCAAGCAATCTTCTTGATCCTAAGCTCGCAAGCTACTAACCTTCCTTCCAACAATCTAATGCCCTAAACAACTACCCAAGCATCCTATAAATACTGATTCCCAGCCACAAGTTGGCTAATGAAACAATAAACCCTTACAAATAAATATTAAATGCTAAAACATCAGTCGGCTCTCACATCGCCTTACAAAATAAACAAACTCTCAAAGATGGCACCAAACGGTCATCAAATCCGCATAGAAGAATGCAACACACCAGATCTAGGTCCCCACACGTCAAACGGTCAATCCATAACACAAGGAGCATGACCCAAATTAAATGCACTAGTCGGCCAAGCCGATCTATCTAAACAATCCAGTCGGTAAGCAAGAATACCGAGCAACAGAAGAAATAATCGAGCACTAGTCGACCAACTAGGCCAAGCATGACCGAGCAATGCAGTTATCATCAAGCACCAGAGAACTGACGCCTTCAGTCACCAAGCATTCTTCAAAGACCGAGCACCCCAGTAACCACATAAACCAAGCAACCAGTCTCCCAAACCAAGCAAGAACTCCACCAAACCAAGATCAAAATTAACAATATAACTTCAAAGACAAACATATTTTTGGTTGATACAGGATTTCCAAGAATCCTAGGATGCTCCTACATCAGACACCCCAGGTAAGAAATATTTTCTCATAAGGAAATCAGGAACGCCTCAAGGGAATCATAACAGGTATGCTGAATCTGTTCTTCACCCACATCTCTTCTTGTCCTTCATCCCAAGTAGTCTTCATTACATTCATTGTCTCATGTAGAAAGTCCTTTTGTCTTCCACTTTGTTTACCACTCCGATTGGCAATTGATAGCAACCAACTCTGACCACTACTGATCACCTCAATGCCTCGGTAAGGTTCATCCCTTCCAGACTCTTCAATCAACTCAGTATCATTTGCATCTCTCTGTGTCACAAATGTCACCATCCGTTGAACCATCTCTGCCAGCAAAACCATCTGCTTCTTAATCTCAACAAAATCTTCAAAGATATCCTTCTCCTTCTCCTTCAAACTAGACTTAACAGGAATAGGTTCATCAACCTTCTGCTCCTAAGGTTTTTCATAAGGACAACACCCGATAACTCCACATCCCTTAACCTCTGTCTCCTGTAAAGGCATCAGCTTATGCCGAGATCCTTCATGCCTAACCACATAGGTGTTAGCACGACCATCAAATAAAACATTCCTGTCAAACTGCTAGGGTTTACCGAGAAACAGATGACAAGCATCCATAGGCATTATATCACACAATATCTCATCAATGTAAGATCCAATCTGAAACTTAACCAAGCATTGTTATTCAACTCTAACTTTAGAAACATCTTGTATCCAACTAATCTGATATAAGGACTAGGATGCTTCCTTCTTTCCAAATTCAATTTACTAACCATTTCATCTGAAACAAATTTTATCAGAATTGCCACCATCAACTATGACATTACATACCTTATCCTTGCACTTACATCTGGTTCTAAACAAATTCCTTCTTTGCATTGGTTCATGGACACATGCAGCTAATCTCCTAGTGACAAGACATTCACCCTTCTCTGGAACATTCTCAATGCCTTCTTCAACAGCTAATGCAAATATTTTCTTAGGACACTGCCAACTTCTATGACCAGCTTCACCACATTTATAACAAGTGCCGGTGAACTCATTCTTCCACCTTCCTCTCTGTTCAACATTCTTAGTAACTTGACCACTGCTAGATCCCACATCAGACTTAGGATTTTCTGTCACATTACTCTCAGCAACTGTCTCACCAGTTTTACCACCTTGGTTCCTATTATTCTATTCTCCTTCATACTTCTTATTCAGCTTCTCTTCAATCTTCAATGCCATCTAATAAGCATCACCGATTATTTTCATCTGCACAGTAACTCTTCCTGAATACTAGGTCTCAAACCATAGACATACCTAGCAACCTTCTCTTTATCAGCTTCAGAATGACCAGTCCTAATCATGATTCTATAAAACTCCTCGGTATACTCCTACACCAATTTGTTAGTTTGCTTCAAAGCTTGCATCTTCTTAAACATGTCCAATTCATAATCCACTGGAATGAATTGCTTCTTCAACTTGTCAACCATTCGGTTCCACTTAGTGATCTTTTCTTTTTCTCTTCTACCTCTTTCCAATTGAACTTCTCTCCACCAAATATTTGCATGACCTTTCAACTTATTCTTTGCAAATCTAACCCTATTAGGATCTTCTATTTCTTCATACTCAAAGTATTCATCAATCTCATTGATCCAATCAATCAATTCTTCTGGCCTAAGATTTCCAACAAATGTAGAAACTTCAATCCTAGGTCTCTTCCCAATCTTAGACATAGCTTTCAGAATTTGATTCTCCTCAGAATCTCTAGCTTCTTCTACAGCTTCTTCAAAATGATCTTCCTTAGATTCATCATCACTATCCTCTTTCAAGGTAGGCTTCTTCTTTCTCAACTCCTATTGTAGGTCTTGCACTTGTTTCTACAAAGCCCTAAAATCATCAAGACATAATTCACCAATAGCTTCCTCTTCCTCAGAGATCTCACGGTTTCTCCTAGGAGGCATCTTCAAATCAAGATCTAGATACACAAGATCCACTCGGCTCCAACAAGAACAGACTTTTCTCAAATAGGAACATACTTTGCTCTAATACCGCCTGACGCAGTCAAAGCTAGTGGATCCAATTAAGGACTGACCGACCTTGTAGCCAAACAAATATGCAGCGGAAATACACAATAACAACAATAGATCTAAAATGAAACAGAAGTCTTTATTCATCAAAACACCGATTACATGCAATGTGTCGAGCTGTAAGGCCTTCCCAGTTACAACCAATTACAATGCAAGTAATAGTCTACAAGATCTCGCAAGATCCAAAAATTTTCCCCAACATCAGCATTCAGCTAGCCCAGGTCTGTAACACACAGCACACTGGTAGGCACCCAGGAAAGATATAAACTTGTACTCAAACTTCCAAGCAATCTTCCTGCTCCTAAGATTGCATGCTACTAACCTTCCTTCCAACAATCTGATGCCCTAAACAACTACCCAAGCATCCTATAAATACTGATTCCCAGCCACAAGTCGACTGATGAAACAATAAACTCTTACAAATAAATATTAAATGCTAAAACATCAGTCGGCTCTCACATAGCCTTACAAAATAAATAAACTCTCAAAGATGGCCCCAAACGGTCATCAGATCCACATAGAAGAATGCAACAAGTCAGATCTAGGTCCCCACACCTCCAACAGTCAATCCATAACATGAGGAGCGTGACCCAAATTAAATGCACCAGTCAGCCAAGCCGATCTATCCAGACAATCCAGTCGGTAAGGAAGAACACCGAGCAACAAAAAAAAAAACCGAGCAACAGTCGACCGACCAGGCCAAGCATGACCAAGCAACGTAGTTATCGCCAAGCGCTAGAGAATCGACGCCTTTAGTCACTGAGCATTCTTCAGAGACCGAGCACCCCAGTAACCACATAAATCGAGCAACCAGTCTCCCAAACCGAGCAAGAACTTCACCAAACCAAGATCAAAACCAACAATCTACCTTCAAAGACAAACATATTTTTGGCTGATACAGGATTGCCAAGAATCCTAGGATGCTCTTGCATCATATATTTATTAATTGTTGAAGTAGCAGATTTTGGTTTGATTATTAGACTTAATGCTTATATCTTATCTAGATGGGTTCATGCTATATGAGACTTGTGTATTTAATATTTATCACTTATTCATTTGGGTCCTCTGTTTGGATGCCTTTGGAATTGGTATTATTTACATTTTTATATTGCCTTGGTCGACATGAAACTTGTTTGAAATATCTTGGCCAACATGAAACTTATTTGTAATATCTTTTGGTTTTGTCGACCTTTTTGTAATCTCCAATGAACTATTGTGTATATAAGTATTGTTGGTGTTTTGGAAAAAGGTAATTAAGGTATCAAGCAAGTGAAGTGTGTAAACCAGTTCAATAATCAGAATAGCAAAGTTCAATGATAGTGGTAAAGAAGAAAGGGCAGTAATAGTTTTCTACTAGTGTAAACAATGCTCTACAAATCAGGTGCATTATCAAGAGAATCTATCTTTATCTAATTTTGAAAAAAGTATAAGTACTTTAAGACAATAAGTCATGGGTACTTGATTTTGTTACTTTATCTTGCTACTTTGGTAGTGATCCTCTGTATGTAAGTCTGGAGCAGTGAGCTCCTATTTGTTCTATAAGGCAATGAGCTTTCTTATCTATATTCATTGTTATAAGGTAGTGAGCCTTTGGTTGAAAATCCAAAGCAATGAGCTTCTAATCTTTTGTAATCATATTATATACTTCAATGAATTATCTTTGTGGGCTAGTGTTCACAAAAGTTTTTCCCAATTTGGGTTTTCCACATATAAATCTTGGTGTTCTTGTGTTGTTGGTTCTGCTCTTTACTTGCATATTGTTTCAGTTGGTGACTACTGAAGTTAGTTATTGGAGTTTTATTTTATGTTAATTCGCTCCCCCTCTCTCATCATCCAGAGTGTGTTTACCAGGTACAAGCACAACTTGAATGGAGTTGTGAGAAGAGAAAAGCTATTGTTGGCAATGTCATTAGATCTTCCAATGGGGATATGATTTCCACCTTCACTGGTAACATAATAGTTATAGGTAATAACCATGCAAAGGGAATGGCCCTATAGTGGGGAACTAAATTTTCTCTTTCACTTGCCCTTAAGGCTTTAGCTATAGAAGGGGACTCGGGTGATAGTTAAAGTTGCTAAAGACCTAGCCAAAACCAATTGGTCCATTGAATGAATTATAGGGGATAGTAGGAAACCCCTACTCGGGTTGATACCTTGGCCCTAGCAAGAAAAAATGCATTAGGTATTTGACTGCTGCCAAAATTACCTCCCAACTTGTGACTCTTGAAACCCCCATAACCTTGGTGATTGAGAATGAGCCTAGGGACCTCAAACATAAAGCATCACTTCCCAACAGTTGAAAGAATAAAGAGAAAGAAAAACCTTACCCTTTGCTAAAAAAGCCAAATTGACCATCCAAGATATTGTTACCAAGGAGGTGGAAGTGGGAAAATAAATAGTAAGAATGAAAGTAACCTTAGGAGATTGCATAGATTGGCTATCCACTCCACTGAGAAAGGAAAATTGAAGAACTTGGTGGACTATGATTTTGAGGAAGATTAGGACCAGGGTAGTGGGGATAATGAAGAGGAAAGAAAAAGTGAGGAAGCCGAAAAAGGGGGGGAGAAGCAAGAAGAGAGGGAAAGCTTTGAGCCAAAAGACAACTCCATCCATCTTTCAGAGTATAAAAATAGGGCCGACTGATATCACAAATGATATGATGTCAAATAAAGAGGAGATGAACAAACTCAAGATAAAAGGGACTTGTAAAACCCAACAAGATGGGACCTATTCTAAATGCAACACTACTGCTAAAAAGGTCAAAGCCAAGGTCACTATACTTAAAAGAGGACTTGGGAGTGTATCATGATTCAGCTTGAGGGTTATGACAATTCCGCTACCTCCCTGTGCCTCTTGCAAAAATAAATCCTAAAAACAAATGAAAATGATAAACAAAATTACAAGGAATTGTTTAAGTTCCTCACTGAAGATTAATCTAATGTCATCCACCAAGGTGGTTGCAAATTCAAAGGTGTTTGCTAAGGATTAATTCCCTTAAGATTTTTTGTTAATGTTGTTTATGGTCCTAGGTGGTCATGTGTAAAGACTTTTAATAGTTTAGATATTGCTTGCAATTTAGATACCCTTAATAGTTTAGATGTTATTAATGTTGCTTATAGCCCTAGTTGGCCTTTTGCTAAGACTTTATTTAGTTTAAATAGCTCACTAGACACAAGGGTTACAAAGCTTAAACATTCTTTTTTGGTGATGTTGATGGCTAATTTTTCATGTTAATAGGTTGTAATATGTTGTTAATGTGCTATATTGTTTTTAATATTGTTATCTTTACACCCTTTGGGTTGTTGACAAGACCACCACCCTTGTTTTGCTGCTTTTACTATAATAAAAAAAAACAAATAACCATTTTGCACCTCCCCTCAAAATCCATGCATCATATTTGAAGCCATAAAAAACAACAATAAATTTAATACCTTTTAGTAAAAATAGTAATTTATTTAGGTTAAGTTTGCATTGTCCTCAAATGATCAAGTGGTGATTTGAAAGGCTTAAGTTTTTAGTCTAACTCGATTGTCAAGTCAATTATTTGAACCTAGAGTTAGGAGTTTACCATTTGAAAGATGATGTCTTTTTCCTTCTTATAATAGAACACAAGGAAAATTAGTTCATAATTTGCATATCAAATCATATATTTTTTATCTTTAAATAATAATGTAAATTTATTTTTTACTTTTTTATAAATAAATGTCTTTTTTATTACTGAATATAAAGAAATATAGTACACATATTCAAAAAATAAAATAAAATTATAAAATTATTATTAGAGGTGGATTGAAAGGTTTTTTTCTATACATGCAATTCACCCTCCTTTCCACCCAAATTTTGGCCAGCAAAGATAAAATTTGAGATCAAACCCAAATGCTTCTAACAAAGGAAAATTTAAAAGGTCTAGTTTAGGTTTGAAAGGTAAAAGATAGATGATCAGGAAGGAAACTTCAATGATGGAAAGGACAAAGATCTTGTTAAAAGTTATTTAACTTTACATTGCTTGCCTAGCTCTAAGCTTGCTAATCTCTTCTGTTTTATTTGGGGCAATTTGTTGTTTTGCACTATTTATATAATCCTAATCATGTGAGCTGTATATTGCATTGAGTTTTATGTCCACATTACAGATTATCATAGTGTTTCCCCCTTATGCTAATTTCCGTGGCTATTAATTGTCTGAACTTCGGAGAAACTGTAGATGTCCAATCGAATTTCATTAACTTGATGATAAATAAACTTTCAGATAAAATAATTAAATGCTCATCACGTATAGAATTACATAAACCTGCTTAAAAAACCAACACAAAAAACTAGCGAAGTGCAAAAAATGGTATCAGAAAAAATGTTTCTTTGGGAAAAATGAGACAACCCTCAATTCAGGTAGATTACATTTGAAAACCCTGAGCTTTCAGGGTCTCTAACAGTGTACTATACACAGTAGTGGGTAACTGAAGTCCGGCATCTAATCCGTTGAATTTCATCAGCCCTAAATCAAAATGAATGGGTGGAGGGCCTCTTACAATATGCCTTGCTCCTTCCCCACTCCTAAAATGCCCAATCCATGTTAGCCCAAAAGATTAAATAAGCCCAAATGACTGATTAGCCCCTAAATTCATTCCAAAGGGTTCAAAAAATCAATTTCATAATCTGACCAAATTTCAGTGAAGTCAACCTCATCATCAGACTCAATCTCCTCTACAGAATTCAAGAATTTGGGCTCAAGGGGAGCAAAACAGAGCATCTCATGTTCCTGCTTAAATGGCAGGGAAAGGAGGGAAACAGGGAACTTCGCAACTCTTGGCTTTGAATCTAGAATAAATCTCTGCACCTTGTTAATGGCTACCTTATTTGGAGGCCCATCAATGAGCTCCTGCTCAATGTACTCATTGCTCACATAGTACCCAATTCTTATGAACTCTAGTCCCTTGTATGAACAAGTCAGTAGAATGGCAGTCACCCCCAATATGTCATCGTCTCTTATTGCCTCCACACTTGGAGGATCTGCCTGTAAGGAAACACAGAACATTACATTATGATATTGTTATCAAGATTCGACTGTAAGGAAATACAGAACATTACATTATGATATTGTTATCAAGATTCGACTGTAAGAAAACAGTGAACATTACATTTATGATATTATTATCAAGATTCAACTATATAATTTTCAAGTCAAACTTATTAATCCGTATTTTATGAATAATAGTTCCCTAAAACTCATCTCTCATAAAAGTAAATGATTCATTTAACACTCATAAATTAACGAAAGTAGAGATTCAATAGCATAGCCAACAAGATCTTCAACAAGACTATCAATTGGGTATTTGATTACAGGACCTACATAGACTATAATCAACTGGGTATTTGATTAAGTAAACAAATACCTGAAAAACAAAGCGATAACTCCCAACATTGACTGGACCCACAAAAACTGTTTCAAGATCTTGGTCATATTTCTCATCCTCTGCACAACCCACATACACCAATTTCCACTCCAGATCTGCAAAAAAGGGATTGGGTTTCATTCAAGCAAACTACCAATGAGAAGGAAAATGAAAAACGGGGAAAGAAACAATCAGGACAAAGATAAAATGGATAACAATACCATCTTTCAGAGGAGAAATGCATTCGTAAGAGATCTCAAACTGGAATGGATTGAGGAACATTGCAGGATTGTCCATGACTGTCACATTTGTTATATTTACACAGCTGCTCATTGTGAAGACAGAGACGCCCAAACCAGATTATATCAGATCTATTGAAAGTTAGATGAAGATCTCAAATGAATGTACCCACTGTAAAGATCTGTGAAAACATGGCCTATATAGGAGGTAAGGCCAAAATTTTCTATTTTACCGGGAAGGGTTTGGCGCCATCTCGATATTGTGATCAATTTGGCGTTCAAAATTGAATTTTATGGAAAGTTTTGTTAAATTAGAGCCCCCTCTACCCCGCTCCATTTTACACCCTCATCACTTTTCCGGACTCATTTATTTAGGTTTGGGGGGAAAAGGGTTAGACACAATATCTAAGACAGCCCAAGAATAAGAATAAAAGATTGTAATGAATTCTTATTTTGTTTTTGGGTCTTTTTGACAATGTCTTAATAGGATTATAGTTATTTGTAGCATATTTCTTCACTAAATTCGGTTCTTCTTTTAAATCTTATTTATGTTTAGGTTGGGATATCATGGAGGGGGCTTCCTTAAAAATAGAGTTCATGCATATTTTTTAGGATTATTTAAAGATTAACGGTTCCATAAATTTTGTACTACATTTCAGCTTAAAGTTTTAAACTCTTAAATTTAGGGAAAAATAAATTTTAAAAAATATTTTCCCTTACAAAACTTTGTCCTTCTAAAAAGTTTTGTAGGAGTCATTTATTTTAAATAGAAATCAAAGAGCATATGATTGACATGTGGCAAAAAATACTCCTAAGCTAGTTGGACAATTTCTAGCCCCACCCTATTTTTACTTGCTTAAATTTGGAGATCTAAAAAGTAGGAGCTCTTATTTTCTAGCAGAAGATTCTAAATAATCTTGTAGCCCAAAAAATATCTCTCATGGAACCTCTAGTTCTTAAAAAATAGAGCTTAAGCCTCCTCAATAGGAGCCCTGCCTTACTTACCTTTCTTAAATACATTTTGTAAATAATAAAATCAAAGAACAAAATCAAAAGGCTTGGAAACACAAATCGAAACAAATCAAATCCTTGTCCAACTAATATATAAACTTCAAAAAAGACAAGTAAATTTTACCTTCTTTGGAATGTGGATGTGAATCTCAACATCACAACACTAGATTTCAAAAGGGATGAATCTAGATTGCATATTGTGATTGATATCTAAAAGTGATGAAGGAATGATCCTATTTATGGATTCTCAAAGAAAAATTTGGATGACAGATAACCTGGTGACATCAAGGACGTGAGTTAACTAAATAGATAAACATAAATTTTCCATTTTGAATGATGAGGAGATAATAAAAAAATTATTTAAATTGATTGATGGATAATTGTGAAGAACAAGTTTCCCTTCAAAGACTACAAAACTCCAAGACAAAAAATCTAAAGACTTGGAAATTCAAATTGAAACAAATCAAATCTTAGTCTAACTACAATGCAAACCTCAAAAAAGAAAAGTAAATTTTGCCTTGTTTGGAATATTGATGAAAATCTCAACATCATAACACTGGATTTGAATATGAATGAATTTGGACTCCAACTATGTGATTGACCTCTAAAAAGGATGGAGTCATCCAATTTATCTACTCTTGAAGAAAAAACGGGATAAGAGATAAGGGTGACATCAAGGTATTGAGTTAACTAAATTGAAAAATGGAAATTTTCCATTTTGGATTGGTGAGAAGATAATAAAATATTATTTAAATTGAATGATGGATAATTGTAAAGAATAAGTTTCCATTTGAAGACTAAGTTAACTAATGGATGGAGAGAATATTATAAATAAAGATTGAGTAAATTGATTGGAGAATAAGGGTTCACTACATTTCGCAACTATAAATTTTGTTTTTAAAATGAAAAATGGTAATGATATGCTTGTCGCACAAGAAATGGGAAATTTTTTAAAATGATATGATTGATGCCCCCTTAAGAGATTATTTGTGCATAAAATGCATGGATAATCTCTCAAAATAATAAATTCCAAGTAAATACAAGACAAATGATGGAAAATAAAGAATAGATTTCAAGAAAATGCGAGATGAATTGTAATGCCCCACCAAGGAACCCTTGGAACAAAGGGGTTAAATATGCACTAAACATTGTTTTTTGAAAGTTAAGATATGAATTACATACACATGCATCAAATAACCATAGCATAAGATCATATGTTAAACTTACAAGAAGTACTCACAATCATCACATGATCATGCACAAGCGAAAGACTCAAACATACTTCCAAAGGTTCCCAAGAAACCAAAACATAATTAAAAATGGTAAAGGCACATTCAAGCCTTCATGTGAGAGTTCAGACTTCGTCCTCGAACCTCACGAATCATGACCAGACCTATGTCAATGGTCTCCCATTGAGTAGACTATTCCATCCTCGTGGCAAGTCAATACAATGAGCCAATAAGCTCAAGATAAGAGAAATGGATAAAAATATATATTCGATTTCTAACTATGATGACTCAGAAGGCATCCTGGGGGAAAAAGGTATCCAAAACTGCAATTTCATTTTCAACTAATCCTCATGAAGTACTCATTGTTTTGTATGCAATGAAGTGTATGCACTAAAACAAGAGGAAAATACGACAAGATATTAGGCAAATGCGATATTCTGGAAATCTGACTGCTATAATCATATGCAACACTTTATTGGGCATATGAGACATTGTATGGGGCATATGCAACAAACTGACTGACAAAACTACTAAGTTAATTTAGAGGCCAAGTTGAAGGTCAATCTAGGTTCCAACAATGGGCAAGCTTGCCGATGCCAATGTACAGCTAAAATGTGGGCTTTGTCCACACTAGGGAGTACTAGATCAATACATATCAATGCCATAATCACTCAAATTACATCAATAGAATAATCTTCCATAAGCATAAATGAAACTAAGCTAAAAGAAAGAACATCAATACATAAATAAGTACATAATCATATAACAATGATACCAAAGATTGAAGGTATCCAATGAGCACTCAATGTTCCAAATTCCTGTACCTAGAGGGAGTTCGTCACCTATACATCAATCCCCATCAGTGGTAAAGTGAAATGTCATCCTACCATGTGGAACTCTCAAGCACATCCCACTGTGTTCATGGAGATAATAACCCAACCACAAATATAAGACATACACGCAAGGAAGGAGTGGCCAAAACACATACCAAGAAAATGCACAGTCTCATAAGAAAGGTACAGTGGTCCAAAGCAATATACATGGATACAAATACACAATACACGGAGAACACTCAACATGTGGACCAATTTCTATGGCACCATCACAATACTACAGATCACACATTAAGGTTCTACTCACTACTAATGGACCTAGACACGAGAGTACCAACCATAGGGAGTATCTCTACCCACACGGGTCAATACTGACATTCAGGGCTCAATTATCATTTACCACCCACTTGGGTCACTCGTGACATCTAGGGATTCAATGGAGTCCATTATCTACATGAGTCAAACTTTGACATTTGGGGATTCCAATTTATTCTTGATTAATGTTTAAGCCCAAGTCATTTTTATTAAGTTGTCACTATTTAGGAAACTCCTTTACACTTCCACTGTAGCCACTTCTGGGTTGGGGTCCATGTAAGGAGCTACTCCCCATGCCTACTCAACGTATCTATCTCTATGGATCAACATCACATGACAGAGACCAACAATAAAGTTATCCACTAAATATACACAGGGACATACACAAAGCACCTCATCTACTTGGTCTATACCAAGGACGGTAAATAAGGACTTTGTCCACTTGATCTACATATGGATAGTATGAATCAAGGATTTTCTACTCGGTCTACATGAGTACATGCACAAGATGCACCATCTACTTGGTCTACACCAAGGGTGTGAAATCACAAGGTATCTACAAGCAATAAAGGAAAGAAAAGAAAGAAAAAACTCTCAAGTCAAAAGCCATAATAAATAAGAGGACCATGGTAAAGTCCATTGGTCTCAACTAAGAGTATGGGTCACTTGGACTTCTGCATAGGATCATATCTCAACTACATGCTTGGATGCGGTCTCGACACCTACATCCACATGTCACATGCAAGCTCTGCTCAAGCATGGAAGGTGTCATTACACAAGACAAAAGAATAACAATAAAAGAAATGACAAAGGGATATTTCAACTCTCAGAAGGTTCAAGTCATATAAGGCAAGGGAATGCAAGAATAATATTACACATCTCATTAGAATATGAGGAACACTCATAATGCTCAAAGGCACAAAATACTCAACTTCTGGCAAAATTTAAAGAGGTACAAAAATCAACATTTTAACATGAAACGAGCAAGTTTAGATCGTGATATAAATAACTAGAAGGTCCTACAACCATTCCATTTTGATAATCCTACTATAAACATGAGAGAATACAAATATCAATTTCTTAATCATGCCCAACAAGGTAACTTACATGTTCTGGATGGAGCACAAAATAATGCATCCATAAAAAAGACCCAAAATGAAACATCATATAAATTGATGAAATTAAAACATTTCCCTTAGACACCCAACGACATGATTCTAAAATAAAATTCCATTTCTAGACACTCATAGAAATTTGAATAGCACATCTCTACTAAAACCCCAAATCTCAAAATAGGAAAAACATACATAGCTTGTAAAAACCCAACCGGGTAAAATGAGTACACCAGATCATGGGAGAATATTAATTCTCATCCCACTAATCTGAAGCAATATATTTTACTAAAAAAAATGAAGTAAAAAGAGAGATTCAAGAAGCCCTATCTCTCATGAAGTAGAGAAACTCAAAACAAAGTGGAAAAACCAAATTCTCGATGAAATCAAACGAGTCTTTCGATAAAGTAGAGCAATTCCGACATGATTCTAATGAGCCACTCCACACACAAATCTGGCAAGTGGTTCAAACCCAGAAAGTAAATAAGTGATTTTATCCAATGCAAATTGCAACAAAATCACCAAATTCTCACAAAATAAATATGAGAAGTGAATAAAAGAACTCACTTTTCAAAACATAAAGAACTTTTCCAAAGTGACTTTTAAAATAGGTCATTTAAATATTTTAAATGAACTATTGAACCTTTTCCCAAAATCAAATAAATTGATTCCAATTAATTGAAATCCAACTACACCAATTTAGCCGATAAATAAAATATTAAATCCCCAACACGTTAAAAATAAATATTAATAATAAATCATCTACAACAACTGGAGGAACTTATAAATGCACAAACATATCACTGGTCTATCGCAAATGTATTATGAAATTCAGATTTGCCAACACATACTGAAGGGATATCATAATAATTACAGATACACCATCCATACAAGGATGACATTGGTTCAATATGAAAGGCCAATGCTATTATCTCCTATGCCACTGCTGGGGATACAGACACACTCAAATCTTGTAGCTCAAATAGAATGTGTCTAGTACCTATTCATTGAAGCACACAAACATCAAGTGTATCTACTCATAGTATAAATAGTCGAATCACATGATATCAAATAGTGAAGGAGAATGAGACATTGTGTGGACCTCACGAATGGGTAACTACGACTTCATCTCACTTCGTACATATAATTTAAATAATCATTAAAATTAAATTAAACCTTTCATTTAAATATAGAGAATTTAAAATTAATCATTTTGGGGCAATTGAGCATAAATTAGTGAAAGTAAATGATTGGAATAGCCAACAACATATAAGGCACAATATATCATAAAATCCAATAAAATCATCCTGATAATATAACCAATAGTCTTGAATGCAAAATACACAAGATATCATTATAAAGCATCATGCCACAAAAACATCATCATGCATATATGATTAAAATAGTACATAGCAACATAATCTAACATCTAATCATCTATGATATTGGTAAAGCCAAAATAAGGCACTGTCATCGAATGCATCTCACCATGGAGATAATCACAACAAAATAAAAATATTATATCTCAGATTAAAATAACATGGAACAGAATGAAAAATGTGTGAGCCACTACTTCCTACCCACTAGGCAAAGGCTTACTCCTAGAAGCTTGGAAAAATATAGGGGTACAAAACTCTCAACTAAGATTCATCCTCCCAAGTAGCAGAAGTCTCATCGCACAAGTCCTATTGGACCCTTACCTAAGATCTATATCTCTACCCCTAAGAGTCAACCTCTAATGTTGAAGAATTCAGATGGGATCTAAAGAAAGTTGCATGTCCTCTTCTTGTAAAGCACCCCAATCAAGAACATAGGTCACATCGTGAATATATAATCTCAAAATAGAAACATGAAAAACATCATGGATGTGTGATAGGATATGTGGAAATGAAAAAAAAAATGCAATAGGACCAATCCTCTTAAGAATATCAAAAGGTTCAACAAAGCACAACAGTAGCTTAGAGCCTTTCCCATAATGAATGGGGCTCTTATACAACCGAACTCGCAAAAAACAATGATCACCAACTAAGGAGTGATGGTCAAGCCTATGGGCATCAACATATTTCTTCTTCCAACCCTGAGCAGTAACCAATTGATCTCTAATATGAACAACATGCTACTCCATATCCTAAATAATATTAGCACCCAAAACTACTCAGTCCTCTATTTTCTCTCAACTCAAAGGTGTGTGACACGGTTGACCATACAAGGCCTAGAACGGTGACATGCCAAGAGAACTATGGTACTTGTTATTATATGAAAACTCAACCAAGTACAACTTTTTCTCCTACCTTGACTTCTGATCCATCACATACATGCAAAGAATGTCCTCAAGAACCTGATTCACCCACTCTATCTAACCATTAGTCTCGAGGTGATATGTTGAACGAAAATTGAGTTGCACACATGCGTAAAGAATGATAGAGAGATGTCCACCACATGGAAGTAAATATTGGATCTCTATCTAAAATGATCTTGCAAGGTATATGATGCAACCAAACTATATCCTCCACGAATACATGTGCTACTGAAGCAATAGTATAAGAAGATCGCATGGGTAAAAAGTGAGCCACCTTGGATAACTTGCCCACTGTAACCATAATAGCATCATTATGACACGAATACATAGGTAACCTATTAATGAAATCGATTGATATAGTGTCCCACTTCCATTCAGGAAAGGAATGTGGTTGCAAGAGACCTGCTAGATGCTAGTTCTTTGCCTTCACTCTCTAACACTCAATACATCTAGCCAGGAAATTGACAACATCATGCCTCACCTTTTCCCAAAAGTAAAACTATCTAAGGTTGTCATACATCTTCTTGACACCAAGGTGTGTGGAATACGATGCATGATGTGCCTTTGAAAACACTAACAAATGCAGATCACCTAGCATCAACACATAAAGGCGCTCATGGTTCCACAAAAGTCTATTTGACTCCAAAGAGTAACCTAAAAAATGCACTGCAAGGGTGCATTTTGAATTAATCTCCACTCTAACTTCCTGATACCACATGTCACTAGGTAAAATCTCTAGGATACTACCTCATAAATCCACACCAAGTGATAAAATAGAGATCTCATGCTTTCTCCTACTCAAGGCATCTGAAACAACATTCTCTTTTCCCTTGATGTAATAAACATAAAAATTGCTCTCACACAAAAATGTTATCCAATAACATTATTGTGCATTCAGGTTTAGTTGAGAAAACATATACTTCAAGTTGCAATGATCGCTATGAAACTTAAACCTATGACCCAAAAAGAAATGTCTCTAATGCACTAGATTATGCATAGCCACTACTAAATACAAATAATGGGTGGGGTAGTTCAACTCATGATCTTTGCATTTTTGGGACTCAAATGCAATCACTCATCTCTCCTACATAATAACTACCCCCACACCCACTAATGATGCATCAATGCACACCATAAAATCTCCTTTGGGATCGAACATTGCTAATATAGGTGCATTGGTCATATGCTCTTTAAGAGTCTAGAAAGTTGACTCACAATATGTGGACCAAACAAACTTCTTCCCTTTCCTCTAAACAGAAGTGATAGGATGAGCCAACCGAGAGAAATCCTTCACAAATCGATAGTATTACACTAAACCCATGATACTATGAACCTCTGGAACACTATTTTATGTTGGCCAATCCATAATAGCTTGGATTTCCAAATGATCCATATAAATACCCTCTCTAGAGATGATATGGCCCAAATACTTTACTTGAGTCAAGAAGAGCTCACATTTGGCCAAGTTTCCAAACAAATGATGGTCATGTAGACACTGCAAAACTAGAGGCAAATGGACCTCATGCTCCTCCATATTCCTCGAATACACCAAAATATCATCTAGAAATACAAGGACAAAATAATCAAGATAGGTGTAGAATACACCATTCATCAAACTCATGAACTTTGATAGTGCATTGGTCAACCCAAAGAGTAAAACTATAAACTCATAGTACCCATAACGAGCATATGAAAATCTATAGAATGAATGTTAGCCTTATGGATACGAAGCTGATTGTATCCCAACTTAAGATCTATCTTTGAGAATACTCTCGCTCCCTTCATGTGATCAAATAAATAATCAATCCTTGGTATGGGATAGTAGTTCTTCACTGTCACCTTATTCAACTTCTAATAATGAATGCACAAATGCAAGGATCTATCATTATTCTTCATGAAGATGACTGGTGCACCCCATGGGGATACACTAGGAAGAATATGGCCCTTGGCCAACAAATCCTCTAACAACAAATGAAGCTCACTCAACTATTGAGTGGTCATACAGTAAGGCACATGAGAAATAGGCTCCACTCCAAGAATGAGATTAATATGGAAATCTATGTCACATTAAGGTGACATGCCTAGAATCTCATCCAAAAACACATCTACAAACTCACAAAGAAGTGGGTGATCATCGAGAGATATCTCTCGACTCTCAATTACATCAAGGTCACTAATAGAGACTATTAACAATTGAAAAACCTATCGCATACTCTACTTAGATGCTTTCCTAATATCATATGAAGTGAAATAGGTATCTAGACCCCTACAAGCTCAACACACCCACCTGTGTTATCCACACACTGTACCAACTTGCATCAATAATAAATACTTTCTTGGTGGGAAGGTAACCAATCCATACCCAAAATAATGACATATAAGCCTAATGTCAGGATATGAAGATTTACAGTGGTGGTGAAGGTTCCCAATTCCAACAATCAAGCATGAACAAGGGATTCCATGATCACTCTATAACTTGTGGCTAACTCAACTTTCCAACTATCAACTTTTCATGTTGCCACTAGACCATGTCTCTTAATAAGGAAGGGGAAATAAATGAATTTGGAGCACCAAAATCAAATAATATAGAGGTTTATATACCATCTAACATACTTTTAGTTTCACCAATGGTGCCCTGGTGCTCATCTTGATGGTTTTCAATCACTATTAAAGTTTTATGGGATCTACCTGCATCACCAATAGTAGGCTTAGAAATAAAAGTACTCTAACTTGGTCCAATAGTTGACCTTTGAGGATAATGCACAATAATATGACCCTATTGGCCATGAGAGAAACAAGCCCCGCTACCACTACCATGACCTGTAGAGGGTACACTCAACTGAAGGAAATTGCTCCCACTAGAGCTCTATTGACCTCTTTGTGGAATACTCATCGATGCCTAACTATGGGACCTATCCCTATAACATGAACTACCATGGTGTACCTATGTACCATGTGTATCTGACCTAGAAGGATGTGCAATATGATCTTATACACTTTTCTTACTACCAATTCTTCATTCAAGGTTACCCTCAACCAATCTCACCTTTATAGTGGCAAAAGAAAGTGTCCTAGGTTGATGCATATATATGTCCCTTGTAATATGACCATTGAGGCCCTGAATGAAATGTTGTACTAACATAGGCTCGTAATGATGAGATTTGGAATACTACCTTAGCTCAAAGAACCTATTCTTGTATTGGTCCAACGTCATAATCCCTTGTCAAATCTTGTGAAAATCTTCAACATGTACCTCTTTATATTGCTCTAAAAGGAAATGCTCAAAGAACCATCCCTCAAATATCTCCAAGAAATGGTTGCAATATCCAATTGGAGCTTCTACTCTATGTGCCACCAAGTAGATACAAAATCCCTAAGGTTCATTATGGAACATTGAGTTCTAATATTTCTCATATAAGGGTGCAGAGAAAAGTAACATCCAAGATCCAATATCCAAGTCTTGGCCTTGGTACTATTTCCTATACCATCAAACATAGTTGTACAAGACCTCATAAGATCTCTCATGTGACTTGCATGAATAATATCCTCATCCACTATTGCCTTGCCTTTCCTATGATCATCTCTAAAACTAGGTGGAGATTAAAAATTCTCATGCTCTCTCCTCTCCTCGTGCTCTCCTTTCTCAAATAAATGGGAGCCCCTATGGTAAGACTCCTCTTGTCGGCACCCCAACCTAGTGATAAGCTCACGAAGAAACTAAATTAACTGGGGATTCTTGTCATTACCACCATGACCCTCTCTATGGTCCTCCTAGTGATCCTCATATTCTTCTTCTTCCCGATGTTCTTCCTCTTGTTGATCCTGATCATAATGATCCTCCTTGTGGTAATCATGACATTCATTCCATTGACCATGTCCACGTCTAGGAGGCATCCTTAAGAGAAAAAGAAGGCATGGGTCAAAATAACATATAACATAAAAGTAAGCCATACTAAGGAAATAAGCAAGGAAAGATGGCCATTGATGAATATAAAAATCACACGTCACTCACACCAAATACAATGGGAGCATAACATAGAGATTCCATCATATGAGCATGACCTTTGATGCCATATGTAATGCCCCACCAAGGAACCCTTGGAACAAAGGGGTTAAATATGCACTAATTTTATTTTTTAAAGTTAAGATATGAATTACATACAAGTGCATTAGATAACCATAGCATAAGATAAAAGGTTAAACTTACAAGAAGTAACTCATGATCATCACATGATCTTGCACAAGAAGAAGACCCAAATATACTTCCAAAGGTTCCCAAATAACCAAAATAGAAGCAATAACCATAAAGGAACATTCAAGCCTTCATGTGAGAGTTCACACTTCATCCAAAAACCTCACAGATTATGACCAGATCTACGTCAATGGTTGACTATCAAGAAGATTGATCCATCCCCATGGAAAGTGAATACAAGGAACAAATAAACTCAAGAGAAGAGAAATAGATAAAAATATATCATAACATATCTGATTTCTAACTGTGATCACTTAGAATGCATCCCAAGAAAAAGGGTATCTAAAATAGCAATTGCATTTTTGACTAACCCTTGGGAAGTACTCACTATTTTGTATGCCATGACATGTATGTGCTAAAACAAGAGGCACATGTGACAAGACATAAGACAAATTAAATACTTTGGAAATTTGATTGTTAGAATCATATACGACACTTTATTAGGCATATGTGACACTTTATTGGGTACATGAAACACTTTATTGGGAATATGCAACATTTTATGGGGTATATGTGAAATATTGCTTTATAAAACTACTAAGTTAATTTAGAGTCCAGGTTGAAGGTCAACCCAATTTCTAACAATGGGAAGGCTTGTCCATGCCAATGTACAACTAAAATGTAGGCTTTCTCTACACAAGGGAGTACCAAATCAATACATATCAAGTCCATAATCACTTGAATTACATCAATAGATACATCTTCCACAAGAATAGAGGAAACTAAGCTAAAAGTAATAACATTAGTACAAAACCAAGTACATAAGAATATAAAAATGATACTAGAGATGAAAGGTATCTAATGAGTACTCAATGTTCCAAATTCCTATAGCTAGAGGAATTCCATCACCTGTACATTGGTCCCCAATAGTGGTAAAGTGCAATTCCATCCTACCATGTAGAACTCTCATGCCTAACCCACCATGCTCATGGAGATAGTAACCCCGACCACAAACATAAGACATACACACAAGCAAAGAGTGGCCAACACACATGCCAAGAGAATGCACAGTCTCAGAAGAAAGATACAATGGTCCAATGCAATATACATAGATGAAAATGCTCGATACATGGAGAATACTCAAATGTGGACCAACTTCCAAGGCACCATCACAATACCACATATCACAACACATTAAGGTTCTACTTGCCACTAAAGGACCTAAACATGAGAGTATCAACCATAGGGAGTATCTCTACTTGAACAAGTCAATACTAAAATCTAGGGATGAATTACCATCTACCACCCACTCGGGTTACTCATGACATCTAGGGATTCAATGGAGTCCATTACTTGCACAAGTCAATCTTTGACATCCAGGGATTCCAATTTATTCCTAATTAATGTTTAATCCCAATTAATTTTTTTAAGTTGCCACTTTTTTGGAAACTCCTTTACACTTCCACTATAGCCACTTTTGGGCCAACATCCACATAAGGAACTACTCCCTATGCCTTCTTAATGTATCAAGCCATATGGATCAACATCACAAAACATATACTGAAATAAATGGGTCCACTTGATCTACATGAGGATATTCAAAAATCATTTTGTCTACTTGGTCTATACCAACAATGGTAAATAGGGACTCTGTCCACTCAATCTACATGAGAATGATATGACCCAAGGATTATCCAGTTGGTCTACGCTAGGAAATGCAAAAGATGCACCATCTAATTGGTCTACACCAAGGGTTTGAAATCATAAGGCACGACAAGAAATAAAATCAATAAAATCAAGAATAAGCTCTCATGTCAAAAACTATAAAAATAAGAGGACCATGGTAAAGTCCATTGGTCTTGTGTGTGAGTGTTTACACCTTCATGAAATTAGGACAATTAGCTACAATTCTATGAAAATACAATGGAAATTTAATCTAAAGAATTGCATTTAACATCCATATCATCTCATGGTTCTCTATCTAAGATTGGTAAGTAGAGCTCTTAGCCTTATTCTCTACTCTAGTGACAATCCTAGAATGAGAAAAATATGATAGAATGCCTAAATCTAGCTCTCAATTCTCAAAATGATACAAAGATTAATTAAAATGCTCATGATAATGCTCTCAATTTCACTATTTACTCTCAAAATGCTCAATATATTGCTCAATTGCTATGAAATTGACTATAGTGATTATGCCATGCAAATGAATTTTCTAAGATATCTTATGCTCTCAAAATGACTTCTATTTATAGTAAAATCCCAAGGGTAGGGGGTAGAGTTATTTAATCATGATTTAGCCTTGGTTGAGTCAAAAACTTTGAAATGTTTTTAAATGGGGGGACAATTTAAATGATTGTCTCAAAGGTTTGGACATATAGACAAATTTGAGTGGTTGAGATTCAAAGTTGAAAATGTGTGATTGAGATTCAACTATTTTGGAGTGATCCATGTGTATTTGTTCTCAATTCTTATTGGTTGCTCAAATTATGTTGAAAGATATTAGGATTAATTAAATTCTATCAATTAATTAAATTAGTCATGTAAGGGAATAGGTTCAATTTGATTTTTGATTTAAAACTATACAATTAATTGATTAAAATCAATTATATAGTGTAATTAATCCCTTTAAGCTTGTATTTAATTATTTGACGTCATAATTTGATTTTTCCTTTGATTTAAATGATTTTGTCCAATTTTGATTAATAAATGTCCATTTAAAATTGATTTGATCCATTTTGATGAGAATTAGAGCATTTGGCTAAGATTTTGCAAATTTGAATGATTCTAAGACACTTGCCCAGTTTTTGGTGTCTACAAATGCCCCTCTTTGAATTGATGTATGTAGCACATTGATTCAAAGAAAATTGCATGTCCTGATCACTGATTCGATACTTGTTTGATTGATTCAAAACTGATTTGAAACTGATTTGATTGATAAAACCTGATTTAAAAATTGATGCAACATGCCCCACTGATAATAGTTCAAAATTTTAATGCCCCATATTTAATATTGATGCCACTGATACTATGATAATGCCCCCTTAGAAATGAAACAGATTGATCTCCGGATAGAAAAATATGATGAAATTGATCCAATTTGTTTTCATTTCTGAAAACATTGATGATATTCAAGGTCACAACAAATGCCCCGATTTGATAGATATGCTGATATAGATCAAACGGTCAAAAATTTCCTCAAAATTAGGTCAAATAGCATAAATAGGTTGAAAAACCCAAATTTACTATTCATTTGCACTTTTTACTATTGAGATTTTGCTCTGATCCTGAGAAAGTTGATCACGATGATTGTCCCTATTTGAGAGCATCGGTTCGAGAGAGGATGACGATATTAGAGACCCTTGGATTACGGACCTCCGGTAAGTGATGCTGACCCTCGTAGTGCATTTATTACTAATTTTTTTAGCATTTATAGCATAAAAACCTAATTTTTAGATGTAAAATTGTGAAATGCCACCTAGGATAGTTTAAATGACGCTTAGGAAGATAAAATGCCGCATCTGCACATTTAAATGCCACCTAAACATGTTTAAAACCCACCTATGAGCAATTTTAAACTGCCCAAAATCTAGGGTTTTTAGTCAAACTATGTGTAAAATACCGCCTGTAAAACCCTTAAGAATTAAATGATGCCTAGACATGTTGAAATGCCGCCTAGGGTCATAAAGTGTCACTTAAGAAATGAAATGCCGCATCTGCGTGGTAAAGTGCCATGTGTGAATATTTATTCACCGCTTGAGGTAAATTGCCACCTTCACATAGGCAAATGACACCTATAGGAAATTTGAAAATGTTAATGCTCAAACTTGATTTTTTTGATTAAATTGATGTCTCTAGATGAATGATTAAATGTACAAGATAGATAGGTCTATTGTAGTTAAGTAAACAAGTGATTAGGATATCTGGATACTCGCACCAATGAATGTTTGATTTGTCAATCTGATAGGATAGAAAACTGATAGGATAGATAATTGATAATTCGCTCTCAAGACCTAGAGATATGAACAAATGGTGATAGCACTCGCAAAGAGAAAAGATTGATTGATTTTGATTGATTGACTTAAAATAATCCACTGATATAGAATACTAATATGATTCCCTTGATTTGCAAAATAGGCACATTTTCGTAAGTTATATATATGGACACTAGCTTCTTGGATTTTAGATTTAGGTCAGGAGTTGACCCAACGAGAGTATCATGTTATAGAGATGTGTGGTTTGAGTTTCTTTTTAGACATCCCACGGTTCTAGTTGAATCGGGGTCTCTTGACAGCTGTGGAAGAGCAATGACACTCTGACCATAATACCTTCCACTTGCCATTAGGGGAGATGACCATCACTCCTGAGGATGTTTACAGATTGCTCCATATCCCTACTCGGGGTGAGAGAGTATATTATAATTCTATATATGATGACACTGTTTGCAGATGGGTATTTGGTAATAATACCACTGGCAATGATACTATCACATGGGCACAGTTTACTTCTTTTCTGACATTGCCAGCGGTCTTAGGTGCTTTGATAGGCGATTTATTGCTTCCAGACCGATGAGGTTAGGGATTCTCTGTTGGATGGGGCCACATTTTAGAGGATTTAATTGCACAACCTCAGCATTTTGATTGGGGTTCTTGCATTCGTGCATAGTTATATCATGATTTGCATGAGGTTGTATATAGATCTAGTACCTCATTATCAACAAGTGTAGTTATATTACAGTTATGGGTATGGGAGCATCTTCCCATTACTAGACTAGTATCAGATAGTATCTGACGTCATGGCTATCCTTTTTCATTTTTATACAGTGGCAAGGTTGTCCAACATCATTTGGGAAAACTAGAGTATTGGCGTCGCATGATTGACGATATAGTTCAGGTCATATGGAGACCATATCTAGGCTATGAGGGTTGGCAGGAGGATGATGATGAGCTCCCATACATGTTTTCTCCAAGATGGATGATAGGTCAATCACCCCTCATGATTGAGAGATTCTACTTTGGTTGAGTTTCTAGGCAGTATGGTAGATATTAGGATATGCCCCAGGGTATGGCATTATATGCTCGAGTCCAAATGGAGAGATTGATGTGGGGTGCTTAGATTGACTTCCAGTTCGCATGTGATCAGATTGCTAGATTGATGTATGTCAAATGGGACATGTTAGAGCATGTGGATGATGCTGGGATGTCCTCAGAGTATAGAGAGTGGTGGTCCCGTAACAAATTTTTGAGATTTATAGATCCTGCAGAGCCGATCCCAGGTATAGATGAGCCATCAGATGATGAGGGAAGAGATGATGATGGGGATGGTGATGATAGACCTAGAAAACACTGACGCCTAGCTCCTACAGCACAGAGACCTCCCAAGGGTATGGGTAGAGGATGAGTAGGACCATGGATGCGGGGTGGTCACTTCAGGGATAGGGTTGTTAGACAGGCTCGGCAAGATCAGGGACCTAGATTTGAATAGCCTAGAGTTGCAGCAGTATGGGTACAACAAAGAGCTATACGACATGTTTCCATTGATGCTGATAGATAGGCTCCCAGAGGATAGGATCCCTTGGTACAACATGGACAGATTTCGGCATAGTAGGTGCCTCCTCAGATACCTAGGTCTTAGGATATGGGTCAGAATTCATAGGATTCTCCTAGCATTGATACTCTGACACAAGATGTGCGGACCTTGCAGATGGGAATGACAACAGTGGTTGGCTGATTGGATCAGGTAGCTACTATGATGTAGCAGTTCATGACTATGATGGCTCAGAGGTCGAGTGTTGCTAGTACTAGTCATACTCTTCCTCCCACTTAGGACAGATCAGGTGATAGGGGACCAGATGGATCGGGTGCTCCTACAGGATCTTGAGATGATTGATTGTGGATCTCCTTTGATGATGATTTTGTATCATGTTACACTTATTGATCAGGACTTTGATGTATCATTTTGTCGATGATATTGTATCTTTGATATACAAATTTGATGGACCTTTGATGTTATGGACATTTATATGATTATGGACTTTCCTTTATTCTCGCGATGTGTTTATGTGAGATTATCTTTATATACAGCTCTATATGATGTTTATGATGCATTTACTTTTGATTATGCTATGAATGCAATGTATCTTACATATGATATAGATAGATGAATGCAAATGCTAATGTAACTTTGATATGCTTTTTTGATTTTCAATGTATGGATGCAAATGTTTTATTATGGAAATATGGATAATGAATGCAACTATGTTTTTGATTTTTTGGTGTATGCAACTCTTAAAATGTAATCCTTAACTAAATGTACACAAATGAGTAATGATTAATGAATCATTTTCTTTTTCTTTTTTCAGATATAAGGATAATGAATAATGAGTAACGCTATGAATGAATGCAAAAGATAATCTCACATTATTGATTTGAACCAAGGATAAGGTGTTGAATTGAACCCCCTTTAATGATTGATCAAGATTATACATGAACCCTCTTCCACTTGGAAAAATAACTACAAACCATGCACTTAATCTAACATGAAAATGTAATGCAATGCAACTAATTGTCACTAGCTTTTTGTGAAAGAACTGCAAAAGAGAAATATTTTCATCATTGAGCATTGTGGGACTAGAAAAGAAAGTACAACCATCACTAACCACATCATGATGATATGAATACTGCTTTATATCACATTTGGTAACCCTTTAGGAAACTAGTACAACCCTGACTAGTTGAATAACCAACTATGGGAGTATGAATACCGGTCTCAATGGATTCAATGTTGCAATTGGATTTTGGTATTAAGATATGGAAGATCTAAATAGCCAAGGTATCCATTTTCATAAACAAACAAAGGTCAATCCCCCACCCTATGTGAAAGTCCTCGATGGTTCTTTGATGACCATGTCGTTAGACGAATTCACATAAGTTGGTGGATCTCCCTCAAGACAGTCACTCAGAGAGAAGAAAAAATATCATGTCTCCATCATCGCCAATCTAGTCGAAACATCATCGATTAGCTAAAAAGACACAATAAAAAGAAATTCAATAAAGATTATCAAAAGGTCTCAAGATTTTCAAAAAGAACCTCCAAACATTCTAATCATTTAAGTGATGTTGATTTTTAATCTTGAATAAAAAAGTCAATGAAGGCTCAAGGATCAAGTTGTAGGATCAAAATACTTGGTTATGAACAATGATATCCATCAAAGGTTCAATAAAATCTCTCTCTTTTGAAGCTCTGATAATTCCCTCTCTAATGTGTGACCAAAAGCAGCACTATTGAATCTGTTTGTACCAAAAATCCAATCCTTTCCTACCCCCAAGTGATAAATGTGATTGTGTGACAAACTTAGGGCAATAGGAAATCTAAAATGCAACAATGCAGCTGAAATGTTTTATTATGACTATGCACAAATGACAGATGCAATGAAGATTTACAAGTGAGATGATGGAAATGAAATATGTACACATGCAACTAGGAAATACTTAGGGGAACAAAAGGTGCTTGATTGCCAAGTTTTCACCTTTTGAGTTTATTGCTCTTTTTCTCTTTTTCATTTTTTTTGCTACCGAGGTGCCTATTTGCTAGGTTTTCACCAAGGCACTTTTTATCTTTTTTTTTTCAATGTTTTTGATCTTTTTGATTTTCTCATGTACAAAAGTGATGCTTGAGTCATCGGATACACACTCGTCTGATACTCTGTCATCTAATTAGGTATGAAACCTCTTTAAATAGATTCTATTAACGGGCTCTTGTAATTCTCCCCCATCATAATTGGCTAATTTGTAAGTCCCCATTCCAAAAGAAGAAACAATGACAAAAGGACCAAGCCAATTTGCTTCCCATTTACCCTTCTTTTCCCTTTCCACATGATTTTTAGGGTTCTCCCTTAGCACTAAATCACCTACTTGAAAGACTCTTGGTTTAATGTGTTTGTTATAGTTCCTTGAAATCTTGTTTTGGTAAAATTTCAAATGTTCATAGGCTTGTACTTGATGTTCCTCTAACAATTCCAACTGTTGAAGTCAAGCAACCCTATAATCCTCATCCATTATCAATCCTTGCAATGATACTCTTAGGGATGGGATTTCAACCTCCAAAGGTAAAACAACTTCAACTCCATAAACCAATGAATATGATGTAGCTCTTGTAGGTGTCTAGATACTAGTTCTATAACCCCACAAAGTCGGGTTGATTTGTACGTGCCAATCTCTTCCTGATTTATTCACTGATCTCTTCAAGATTTTAAGGATATTCTTATTAGTAGCCTCGGCTTGTCCATTTCCTTGCGAATAGTAAATGGAAGAAGAATGATGGGTAATATGAAAAGTATCACAACGCTCATCCACATCTTTGTTCTTAAATTGTTTTCCATTGTCGGTAATTATGGCATAAGGAATACCATATCTACAAATGATGTGATTAAGGATGAACATAGAGATTTGTTTTCCTGTAGCAGTGATCAAAGGAATGACCTCTACCCATTTAGTGAAGTATTCCATAGCCGTGATAATGTATTTGTGCCCATTAGATGAAGGTGGATAAATCACACCAATCAAGTGAAACCCCCATTGATAAAATGGCCAAGGTGTAACAAAAGGATGTAGTTCTTGTGCCAGTACATGTATCATATCACCATGATATTGACATTTTGTGCATATCTTAACAAAGTGACAAGCATCCTTCTCTAAGGTTTTCCAAAAATACCCCATTCGAAGGATCTTCTTAGCTAAATTTAAACCACTTGAGTGTGACCCACAAATGCCCTCGTGAACCTCGCGTAAAGCTACCTTAGACTCTTCTTCCTCTAGAAATCTAAGTAAACTTCCATCAAGACCCTTACAATACAATGTGTCGGAAAGGATAATATAATAAGCTGATTGTCTGATGAAGTGTCATTTTTGGGCTTGAGATTGGTTTAAGGGTAATACTTGGTCTTTAAGGTATGTGTAAATAGGACCGTACCAAGGTGAGTCATGTCCATTAAGTAAAGCAATAATTTGGGTATCCGAAAGGTCAAATGCTAGTTTTTCCAACTCTTCCACCAAGAATTCATACCTTTCATTTTGATCAGGCTTTTGGAGTAATGAAGCCAAGGTAGCCATTGCATCAGCAACTCTATTCTTCTCTCTTAGAATTTGCTCAAAAGTTATCAACAAAAAGTATTTTTTCCAAGCATCAATCATTGTCTTGTAAGGCATTAAATTTTCATCTTTTGTGTTGTACTCATCATTGACTTGATTGATCACTAATTGAGAATCACCATACACTTGCAGCTCGGTAATATTCCATTCTAAAGCCATCTTGATACCAATGACTAAAGCTTCATACTCGGCTATTTTGTTGATACATGGGAATAAGAGCTTGTATGATTTAGGAATAGTATACCCTTGAGGGGTAATCAACAATATGCCGGCTCTGGAACCTCCTTGTGTGTATGATCCATCAAAGTACAATTTCCATGTCTTAGCTTCTATATTAACAATTGCTGCATTAGGAAACTCTACTTGAATGGGATGTGTAGAAACCAATGGATTTTTAGCTAAGTGATCTGCTATCACTTTTCCTTTAATGGCCTTTCTATCCACATATTCAATATCAAACTCACTTAACACGATGACCCATTTTGCTATTCTTCCCGTTAAGGCAGTTTTGCTAAGCAAGTATTTTAAAGGGTCAATCTTTGCAATGAGCTTCACTTTGTGCATCAACATGTAGTGTCTCAATTTTTGGGAAGCAAAGACAACAACTAGGCATGCTCTCTCCATGAAGGGATAATTTAATTCATACTTAATCAATGTTTGACTCAAATAATAGATAGCTCTTTCTTTCCCTTGATCATACTCTTGTGCCAAAAGAACTCCTAAAGACCTCTCGGTTGCTGATATGTACAAAATCAATAGTTTTCCTTTGATAGGTGGCATTCGAATTGATGGATTGATTAAGTAAGTCTTCAACAAAGTAAAGGCCTTGTCACATTCTCCATCCCATATAAAAATTGTGTCTTTGTGTAGTAGTTTGGTGAATGAGTGACACTTTTCAGCTAGTTGAGAAATGAACCTCCTTATTGATTGAAGTTTTCCTTGAAGAGACCTCATTTGGATAATGTTTCTAGGAATTTCCATATCTATGATTGCTTGAACATTTTTGGGATCCACTTCAATGCCTTTTATCGAAACTATGTATCCTAATAATTTCCTGGATTGAACACCAAAGGCACATTTTTTTGGATTGAGCCTTACTTTGAATTGTTCCAAGCATGTAAATATCTTCTCCAAAATTTGTAAATGGTCCTCTCTTTGATGTGACTTAGCCAATATATTGTCTACATAGTCTTCTAAGAAGGTGTGCATCATATCATGAAAAATGGTAGTCATTGCCCTTTGGTAAGTAGCTCTGACATTTTTGAGGCTGAAAGGTATTACATTCCAACAAAAAGTTCCCCAAGGGAATGTGAAGGATATCTTTTCTTGATCTTTGGGTGCAATCTTAATTTGGTTGTATCCACTATAACCATCCATCAATGAAAACATGGAGTGACCAGCTGTAAAGTCCACTATTGCATCTATGTTTGGGAGTAGGAAGTCATCTTTGGGACATGCAAGATTAAGATCTCTAAAGTCCATACATACACAAATGGATTTGTCATGCTTGGTAACTGGTACAATATTTGATATCCATTCTGCATAAGCAATTTCTCTTATGAACCCCACCTTTAACAATTTCTCCAATTTTGCTTTAACTAGAAGAGCTATGTGTGGATGCATTTTCCTCAATTTTTGCTTGACAGGTTTTACCCCTGGTTTGACATTCAAGTGATGCATGATGAAGTATGGATCTAATCCTGGCATGTCAGCATAGGACCATGCAAAATTTACTTGCTTTTCTTGGAAAAATTTGATGAAATCCTTTCTCTCTAAAGGTGTAAGTGAAGCTGCTAAATGTATGAATTTGGGCTCCAATTCGCTTCCAATATTGAATTTCTCCATGGGCTCTATAAGAATTGATGATATTTCTTCTTCATGTGCTGGTAAGGTATCCAACCTCTCTTCCTTAGGTTCCACAATTGGGTTTTCATCGTCAGAAACATCCTTTATTTTTATTTTTCTTGGTTCTAGTACTGCAACATGGTGGTTTTTACCACTAGAACTCTTCAATTTTTTTACTTTTTTTTCATTTTTTCTTTTGGATTAAGAGGTTGGAACCCTTCCTTTCTCATCATGTTTGGATTAAACTCTTTGGTGGAAGAGGGCTCAACTACATTTAGGTATTGTGTCATTGCTTGGTCATTGGGAAAGTATAGTAAATCACTTGGTTCGGTTAAGTCCCAATCAATAAGCTCGGAATGCATTAAGGATAAAGATTCAATTTTCAAGTTGTCATTGGATGGGTTTAAGGACATGACCTCATTAGATAGTTCATACATTGTATCATTAAGGTCAATAACATGAGCTTTCTCAAGATGATCCATGGAAGAAGGATCAAAGTCTTCTTCACTTGAGTCCTCTAAGACTTCTACAGGAAAGAAGACATGCGAGTTAAACCTAACATTCGAATCACCCTCCCACAAAGGTACCCAAGTTTCACCTATCCATGGCTGATAGATGTGTGCTTTCCCTATAGGAAGTATCTCTGGATCTTCACTATCTTGAGTTTTTTCTTTAGGAACATTAGTATAAGAATGTATTACAACAATCTCTTTGTCATGACAAGAGTCTTCAGATAAAGAATCCCACTCATATTCTTTTGAATCATCACTATCAATATCAGACTCTACCATGTTCACTTGTTCATAAAAATCATGCATAGGGCTAGAACTTTCTCCTTTGTGTTGATAACCTACTCCTGATTTTTCTTCCTTTGATCTCCAAGAAGGTTCAATCAGTTCAAGAAAACCTCTATTTCTCATACCTAAGGGTCCTCTTCCCTTATACCCCATTTTTTTCATAATTTCAAATCCCTTTCCATATTGGTCAGTTTGGATATTGATGTGTTGAACTCTTTCCACGGGATTGTTTGAAGTATCACTTTCATCTTTGTAAAGCCATTGTAGAACCTCATTTTCTTCTTTATCAAGTGTTGACCGGTCACTCTCTCTTACAAAATGAGAGTTGTATTTATGAGGAGGATGCACCTTAGATGGTTTTCCATGTGTTTTTGGGGAAGTAAGTAAATCAAATAGAGAAACAAAATATTCCCCTACTCCTTTAGAACCGATTATACATTATTTTTCAAACTTGTGCATCATCTCACTCATTTGTTTATATTGGTCTTCTTTGGCTTTGTCTCTCTTTTCTTTGGCAGGTTTAGAAAGTTCCACCGCTGGTGTGGATGTTCTATCTGACTTCTCATTTGAACTTGGACCCTCATAACTCACTTTTTCCTTTCCCTTAGCCGATGTAGTTGAGTTAGTTTGAATAGGGTTTGATGTAGAGATAACATTTGGTGTCAACTTAGGATCAACATCTTTAGTTTCTTCAATGGTAGTATTTTGAACAATCCCTTCACTATTATGAGGAATAAATAATTCATGAAGAGGCTTCAATGTGCTACAATATTGAAAAGGATTTGAATCTCCTCCAATTGTGATTTCTTCTCCCATGTGTGGAAATTTGATACATTGATGGTATGTAGAAGGAACCGCTTGCATCTCATGTATCCATGGCCTCCCCAATAAGATGTTATAAATTAACTTCATGTCTAGGACTTGACATATGGTGTCCTTTTTGATGGGCCCAACTTGAATAGGTAAGTTAATCATGCCTTTTGAAGATCTCTCCTCCTCATCATAAGCTTTTATGGTAATTTGCTTCTTAGGATCAATAGAAGATTTGGATAAACCTAAAGACTTGACAAGGTTTAAAGTGCAAATATTAAGACCAGCTCCCCCATCTATGAGAACTCTCTTAGCCCTATGTCTTTGAATATGGACTTCTATATGCAACAACAAATTTTGAGGATGAGTGATGGACATATCATCTTGATCTAAAAATGAGAGACAATGTGGTGTAATGAGGTGTCCCACCATGTTTTGAAATTTTTCTTCCTCTTAGTTAATAGGAACATTAGTCCCCAATAGGGCTTGTTCCAAGATCTCCCTGTGATTTGGAGATAATTTTAACAACTCTAGAATAGAAATTTGAGCCGGAGTCTTTTGTAATTGGTCCACCAAATCATATGACTTTGTTTTTGTAGATGGTTGTTTAGCCACAATAATTGATTGTGTAGGACCAATAAGTTTAGGATCAACCCCTTGTAGGGTAATCCTTGAATTTTTCCCCCTAGTGATAGCATAAGATGTTTCCTCTTTGGGTTGTTCCTTGATTACAAAAACATTGACACCCTTCTCATGTCTGGATAATGTATTGATAGTGTTATCATAATGATGAGAAAAATTTACATTATTGCTACCTTGTTTATTCAAATTAGAAGATTCACCCTTCTCATGGTTGTAGAAAGGCTGCTTAAAGGCCATGTGATCTCCATTGTTTTTAGGCTCTTCTATCTTGATCACACCATTGTCAATAAAATCCTGTACCACATTTTTCAATTGTAAGTAATCATTTGTTGTGTGTCCTCTATTTCTATGGTATTCACAACGACTAGACTCATTCCACCAATTGGGCTTGTTTTGTGGTTCATATGGTTGAGCTCTAGGTAAATCAATAATGTTATTAGCAATGAGAGTTCTCAATGCATTCTCAAGAGGTTCACCCAAAGGTGTGAATGTCCTCTTGGGAGATGGTGCAAATAATTTCTTAGACTTGTTAGTCCCTTGATTGTTCCCAAAGTTTTTATTATTGGTACTATTGTTAAAAGGCACTTTGGGAACTTGATTTGCATTATTCACTTGAGTAGGTGTTCTTGTGAGAGTAAAAGGAGTGACTTTCAAATCATTAGAGTCAACAATCCCATTGTTGACCACACCTTTGTTATTGTTTCTCAACCCAAATCGGTTATAGGTATTAGTAGAATTCTTATTTTGATTGTTATTGTTGTTGGAGGTATTGTTGTTGTTGTTATTCTTGTTATACTTGTACAACTTTAGTTCTCCACTTTTAACCAATACCTCCTCCGTAGTCACTCCATTTTCAATAAGATCTTGAAAATAATTAGGACATTACATCCTTAATTGATAGTTCATTTCATTAATCAAGCTATTTATAAAGATGTCCATATTTTCTTTTTCCGGTACACTTCGAGGGTATCTAGAAAATACTGCCCTCCATCTTTGTAAGAAAAGTAGGAACCCTTCTCCCTCTCTTTGCCTAGTGTTGCATAAGGTAATCATTGTAACTTCATGTTTGATATTATATGAATAATGTGTTACAAATTTAGAAGCCAATTCTTCAAAAGTTTGGATGCCAGAAGGTAATTTTGAAAACCATTCCATGGCCATGCCTCCCAAACTTCTAGGAAACAACCTCATTAAATAAGTAGTGTCATGCATGAACTCCAAGCTTAATGCACAAAATTCCCTTAAATGATCTTGGGGATCAGATGCTCCTTTGTATTTGTCATACTTAGGAAAGACAACATTACTAGGGAATGGTATCATGATTAAACTCTTGTCAAATGGAAAAGGACACAATGCCTCTATTGAAAAGGGTTTTGGAGCCCCACTTTGCTTCATTATGTCCAATTGTGTTTGGAATAATTTAAATTGCTTGTTCATGATATCAATCGGATTATCATTAACTTTCTCTTTCCTAAGTTGATTGACATCATAGTCATGAGGGAGTTTAAGACCCTTTTGGGCTAGGTCTAGAAAATACTTCTCCTTATCTCTTTCTAATGCTTTTTCCATGAGCTTCATGAAGTACGAGATTTGTATGGCTTCATTAACCTTCTCATCGGTTGCATATTCAGCAGTTGGTTCACCATTTCCCCCATTGTTAGTGTTGTATAACCCTTGATTGTTAGGGTCTGTTCCTCCTCCATTGTTGTTATTTGAACCTAGATTGTTTGGGTCAATACCTCCTCCATTGTTATTTGAACCCGAGTTGACCGAAGGAAAAATCATGTTGGTTTCTACCTCTTGGATGGGTTGTTGTGGTATTCTTGAGGAGGTAAATGTGTCACTCGGAAAAGGAAGTTCCTAGCTTAGATACGTTCCATTTGATTGCAAAGTTTTCTTTACATAATAAGATTGAGTGAAAGTCAACATGAGCATAAATATCTTGGTAATAGGCCTTATCTCACTTGCTTGTGGTCAAATCCTTACAAAAATTTCAAAAATATTCAAAACCAGGATTTCTGACTAGGTGGGATATTGGAACAGATAGAACGTCAAAAAGGGCATCCAAATATGAAATCAATTTTTTTTGAAACCCCTGAGAAATATCCACTGTTTTCCCTTTTTTGTTTTTGGGCATCACTTTCTTGTGTGCAGGCATGACTTAACACTTGGCACGCGATTACTAGAATTTGTCTAGGCGACGCTCTGTAGGTCAGCAGATGGCTTTTCTTTGTTAATAGGCATTTCTTAACTTTTTCCAAGCGTTTCTTAAAATGTCACAGGCATAACTTCATCATTTATAGGTGTTTCTTTAGTAGTCACAGGCGTGACTTCACTATGCATAAGTGGTTTTCTTCTATGTGTAGACGACACTTTGCAGACCAGGTTGTAAATTTGAGTTTTTAAAAGTTTTAAGATCAAGTCTGCAGAATATTCTTGCTTGAAAATAAAGTACAAACACAACACACACATCAAATTTGTACCATATCCCTAAAACCACACTAAAAGTGTATGTTCTCGATCATTTTTCACAAGTATAAACAAGAATGTCTTCCAAGCAATCTACCTAGAGTCAGATTTGTCTTTTAAACATGTTTGGCTCTAAAAGGCAGATTACTACTTAGCAGAATTTTTAATGAACACCTCTGTTCTAGATCATGTCAAGCTCTTTTACCCACTTGCGGGCTTCCCACACGCACAAAAGCACGATTTGGCGCAATCCCAAAGGACTACTAGAGGAAGTGAAGAATACTTGCACACAACCTAGTCACTCTCCTATTAAGGAAGAATGTATTTATTTATAGTGGGTTAGATAGTATCGTGACTAAAGTGATTGTCTCCCACTTTGGGTCATTCCCTCTCACCGTCCTTGTAAGGCAATTCTTAAGAGGCAGGCCCTCTAAAGATCTAATTTGTCTAGCATGTATAGAAAAACAAGAAATCAAACTTAGTTCAACAAGTTTGGGAATTTGGTTCACTTAGAAAGTGAAGAGCATATCCCTATTATTGTTCCTTGTTCCAAACACTTCAAGAAAAATTTGTTCTTTTTCAACCTCTTGACAAGGAGATTCTTATAAATAAAATGTTTGGTTAATTCCTCATCCCTTTCTTTCTACCAAGTTGAGCTCACATGTTTGTCTTTTTGATCCACTTCAAAAAATGGAGAGCATATGCCTAATGTTTGTTCAATTTGGACAATAGTAAGGTTTTTCCTATTAAGCTAGATCCAAAGAAAAGCCACAATTTAAGCAAAGAAAGCTTGATAAGAAAAATACCTCTTTTGTAGCTAGCAAAGGCTAGGCACTTTTTTGAAGTTTTTGAAGTTTATTTGCTTACTCACCTAGTGTCTATCATTCCCATTCTGGCTCCTCCAACAAATTAGTCAACACCGCAATACAAAGTGAAGGAAATCAAAAGGAACAAATTGAAATGCAATTAAGTGTTCTTGACAAGATTTTACAAAGAAAATTTTAACAACTTAATGCAAACAATCTAAATCAAAGTAGGAAATTTATTTTTCTAAGCATCCAACACCTTAATGTAATGCGCATAAAGCTTTTCTTCTAATCCCAAACTATCTAGAATTGAAGCACTGTGAATTTCTTTTTGACGTTTGATTTGAATTCTTACCTCTTTGCTCTCTTGAGTAACTCTAATTTCTAGTTTCCGTACTTTCTTGTGTTTGCTCATTTGTAGGAAAAACACAGACATAGAGTAAGAAAACAAAATTAAGCAGAAAACACTAGGTGACATTTATCAGCTAATAAGTGTTAGTTAAAAGCTAGCAGGCATGACTTTAAGACTCACAGGCATCACTTTCCAGTGACTCAAGCGACTTTTAAAACTTACTAAGCGTAAACATTTATCTGCTAGGTGATACAAAGAACTGTAAATTGTGTCAGATAAAATATCACAGGTGGCAAAGAACAACTAGTAAGCATCAGATAAAAGCTATTAAGCGTGACAAATCACTATAAATTGCATAAGATAAAATATCACAGGTGGCAAAGAACAACTAGTAAGCATTAGTTAAAAGCTATTAAGCGTGACAAATTATTGTAAATTGCATAAGATAAAATATCACAGGTGGCAAAGAACATCTAGTAGGCATCATTTCTCAGATTGTAGGTGACGCTTTACGCTCTCAGGCATAATACTTTATTTCGCAGGAGTCAAAAGAAGAAAAGATAGAATATAAGAAATCTCTCAGGCATCAGTCAACTCCTTCTAGGTGTCATTAGAATGCTCATGAGCATCACTAGATCCTTCGTAGGTGGCACTTCTCCCGTTTTTTACAAAATTGACATAAAAGTGAAGCCAAAAACACACAAAACTTGATAAAAATGATAGAAATGAGGCTCAAAGCCCCATAGTGGGCGCCATTTGTGTGTGAGTGTTTACACCTTCATGAAATTAGGACAATTAGCTACAATTCTATGAAAATACAATGGAAATTTAATCTAAAGAATTGCATTTAACATCCATATCATCTCATGGTTCTCTATCTAAGCTTGGTAAGTAGAGATCTCAGCCTTATTCTCTACTAGTGATAATCCTAGAATGAGAAAAATGTGATAGAATGCCTAAATCTAGCTCTCAATTCTTAGAATGATACAAAGATTAATTCAAATGCTCATGATAATGCTCTCAATTTCACTATTTACTCTCACAATGCTCAAGATATTGCTCAATTGCTATGAAATTGCCTATAGTGATGATGCTATGCAAATGAATTTTCTAAGATATCTTATGCTCTCAAAATGACTTCTATTTATAGTAAAATCCCAAGGGTAGGGGGTAGAGTTATTTAATCATGATTTAGCCTTGGTTGAGTCAAAAAATTTGAAATTTTTTTAAATGGGGGGACAATTAAATGATTGTCTCAAAGGTTTGGACAAATAGACAAATTTGAGTGGTTGAGATTCAAAGTTGAAAATGTGTGATTGAGATTCAACTATTTTGGAGTGATCCATGTGTATTTGTTCTCAATTCTTATTGGTTGCTCAAATTATGTTGAAAGATATTAGGATTAATTAAATTCCATCAATTAATTAAATTAGCCATGTAAGGGAATAGGTTCAATTTGATTTTTGAATTTAAAACTATATAATTAATTGATTAAAATCAATTATATAGTGTAATTAATCCCTTTAAGCTTGTATTTAATTATTTAACGTCATGATTTGATTTTTCCTTTGATTTAAATGATTTTGTCCAATTTTGATTAATAAATGTCCATTTAAAATTGATTTGATCCATTTTGATGAGAATTAGAGCATTTGGCTAAGATTTTGCAAATTTGAATGATTCTAAGACACTTGCCTAGTTTTTGGTGTCTATAGGTCTCAACTAAGAGTACGGGTCACTTGGACCTCAACATAGGAGCATAGCTAAACTAAATGCCTAAATAAGGTCTTAACACCTACATCCACATTTTAAATGATAGATCCACTCAAGCATGGAAGGCATCATTACACAAGACAAAAAACATCAATAAAACAAATGACAAGAGGGTATTTCAACTTCCAAAATACTAAAGGCATACAAGCCAAGGGAATTAAAGAATAAGATATTTAATAACCTAATTGATTGGACACTTTCTAGGAGCACAAATTTCCATGGAATCTATTATACATCTTTTTAGAACATGAGGAAGACTCATAATGCTCAAAAACACAAAATTCTCAAATTCTCACAAAATTTGACAAGGTACAAAAATCAACATTTTAACATGAAACATGCAAGTTCAGATCATGATATAAAATAAATAGAAGCTCCTAAAAGTTCATTATATTTTTACAATCCTACTATAGACATGAGAGACTAAAAACTATTAATTTCTCAATCATGCCCATCAAGGTAACCTACAGGTTCTGGATGACACAAAACAATGCATCCACAAAAGGCCCAAAAATCAAACATCAAATAAATTTACAAAATTAAAACCAAATTTACCTTAGGCATCCAAAAAAATGCTTCTACAATAATATTCCATTTCCGTGCACTCACAAAAATTTGAACAACCTATCTCAAATCCCCAAGTCTCAAAATATGAAAAACATACATAGCTCATAAAAACCCAACCATGTAAAATGAATACACCAAATCATGGAGGAATGCTAATTATCATCCCATTAATATAAAGCAATATATTTTACTAAAAATAACAAAGTAAAAAGAGGATTCAAGAGACCCTACCTCTCACAAAGTGGAGAAACTCAAAACAAAGAGAAAAAATTGAATTCTTGATGAAATCGAACGAGGTTTTCAGCAAAGTGGAGCAATTTTGACATGGTTTCAACAAGAGACTCCATGCACAAATATGGAAAGTAGATAAAATACAACAAGAAAATAAGTGATTTTCTCCAATGCAAATTGGAGCAAAATCACCAAATTCTCACAAAAAAATATATGAGAAGTGAGTAAAAGAACTCACTTTTCAAAACATAAAGTACTTTTCCAAAGTGACTTTTAAAATAGGCCATTTAAATATTTTAGATGAACTATTGACCTTTTTGCAAAAATTAAATAAATTGATTCCAACAAATTGAAATCCAACTATGGAAAATTAGCCAGCAAATTAAATATTAAATCATCGACACGTAAAAATTCAGCATTAATAATAAATCATCAATGACAGTTGCATGAACTTCTAAATGCACATATATCTATATGGTCTATCACAAATGCATTATGGAATCCGGATTTACCAACATGTATTAGAGAGATATTATAACAATTATGGATATGTCATTCATACAGCGACAACATTGGCTCAATATGAAAGGCTGATGCTACTATCTCTTGTGCCATTGTTAGGGATATAGACACACTCAAATCCCGCAGATCAGGAAAAATGTATCTGGTACGTATTGAATGAAACATGCAAACATAAAATGTATCTTCTCAGAGTATAAATATTGAAAGCATAGTAAGGTACTTTATTTAATACATTATTGGATGATAAAATTGAAGGAAACTGATAGAATCTTTGAATTCCTACTAAAATCAAGTGACAGTTACACAATTCCAATTTGGTGCCATACCTCAGGGATTAAGCTGACTTAATGGACCTATTCCTATAAATAGGCTAACCAGGTCACCCTATTCCCTCTTGTCGGGCTTCAAATTGGGATTATAGGTCCCTTTCAAGGATTGAATGCCATATTCCAAGGGAAATCAAAATTTGGGATCATGATGAAATGCAAAAGGACACACATGGTAACATGTGACATGTGACATGTGTGAGAATAAATGATTGAATTAATAAAATAATTAAGGGGCACAACTAGAAATAAGGGTTCACATTAATTTTTGATGAAATTTAATTAAGAAAGTAACTATATTTTAAATTATTTATTTATTAAGTGCAATATGAAGTCCTAAAATGCATATTAGAATGAAACACACTAAGGTGAGTGACAAAAATTGTGAGAATATACACACCTAAGAGGTGCTTATAATTTACAATAGTACATCTAGCCTCAAATTTAGCAATGCATGACACTATGTGCATATGCAAACTAAAGTACACAAATAGTAAATGAAAAGGATATTCCAAAGTCATCAAATGAAGCCCCCAACATGCCGATACCTATAATACAATATTTGAAAATGTATTATGTGAAACCACTTTGTTACTTTAAAAATCATAAAACCACCTAGGTCATACTAAGAGTGATGAAATTAAAGGGTAGCTATATGCCCCCCTATTTTGGCATGTTAATAAGGAAGGTGAAATAGGGTATCATGTTCACACGTCAAACTATGAATACCAATTTGTAGATAAATGTTATCAACGAGGTTTAGGTTGAATCTAAAAAATCTCAAAGAGAATTTGGAGAGATAGATAGTTGAATCATGATCTTAGTACAACAAATGGTGCGAAAATCAAAGCTCTCTAGCTTCAGATATGAAATATTTAGAAAAGAGGGATAAAATAAAAAGGAAATAAGATTAAATTAGAGTTTCAAAAAAATATTTTTCAAATAGTGTTACCTCCACTATTCACTTTATCATTTTCATATTTTGTCACTTTGTTTGATCTAGAGTGTCCAGGGGTATAGAACTAAGGAAAACTGAAAATCTAAAATTTTCATTTTTTTTTTCAGTTTATTCTAGGTTATAATAATTTATATTTTTAGAGGTCTTCAGAGAAGAATTGGGTGTTGAGTCTGTCATTGGTCCCTAAAATTGGGTTCTTAAAGGAATATTATTTTAGGGACTAAAATTATATTTCTTGGAGATCTTTTCAATAGTGCAAATGATTTTGAATTTCAATCACTGAGTCAAAAGTTTTGACCCACCAAGTTGGGGTTAATAAATTCCTAGTTTTCTGAAAGATTTTAGAGTTTTGTTTGTTTTATTATAGCTAACTATTCATTTTGAATTATTATGGTTTTGGTGACTTTTGATGCTCTACAAATTGCATATATTCTCGAAGTTTTGAATAATAAGGTGGTTTTTGGAGTGTATAAAGCTCTTTCACAAATTTGCATTTTTTTTTCCAAATTGAACATAATATCGTAGGTTTTTTTTCACACCAAATATTATTGCTTCAACCCTTGTTTTGATTTAGATTAGTGGTATAAGAGCAAGAATGCTCATATATGCCGATTCAAAAAAGGTCCTCCTACCACATATTAGGATTGGATACACCATATTTATTAGATTACCCTCATTTGAGACACACATGATAAAAAATGTTAGATGATTCATCATACCTTATTAAGAAAATGGTATAAGAGGCTTTAAATAAGCAACATGAAGGGATGATGAGTCAATTTTCATGCCTTCTACAAAATCAAAAACCCTTTGGGTCAGGGGTACCATTTCATGGAAATACCCCTTTCAAAGTGTAGGTAAATTTTAATATCCCAAATTTTGAAGGAAAACTTGATGTTGATGCTGTTAATATCTAGTTATCAAAATTGGATCAATACTTCTCTATAAATCATTTCTCCAATGCAAAAAAAAAAACATTTTCTCCCTCAAAGTTTAAAGTCGTGAAACTGGCATGGGAAACTAAGGTGGAAAATAGAGATAGAAAATTACCAACTAGAGAAGGATTGGGAAAATCCCACATGGGGAGAATTTGTAGAATACATAAAAGAAGCATACTTACTTGAGGATATATACGAATAGAAATATATAGAATGTTGTTACTTTGACAAAATTAAGAGAGATCAATCTATATAATATTACACCAATACATCCATGCACTTTCAGAAAAACTTGGTATTGAAGATTCAAAGAAGCATCAAATTGTGAAATATCACAATAGAATTCATAGATATATTCAAACAAAGATGAAGTTATTAAATATTCAGACATTGGAAACTACTTTCAAATATGCTATAAGAATTGAAGAGAAATTAAAGAAGAAAGGGAGGAGAGATTAATTTGTAAATAATAATCCAAGGGGTGAAGGTAGAAATAAATTTGTAGGAAAATAGGTGGCCAAGGAACCTCCCTCAAATTCACCTAAGAATACATGGTGTGCTACTAAAAAGACACAAAAAATATAGGCATATGGTGTGAGATACATAAGACCCCAACCCATAATACAAAGGATTGATAAAATATTAAAAAATTGATGACAAAAATATGAGGAGACGAGGTTGATCCCGAATCATCACCAACAAATAATTTTGAGAAAAAGGAGAGCGATCCAATCATAGAAGAAAACCCATATGCCATACTTGTAACTACCAAATTATTTCTCGTGAACATGAAGAGGGACTATTCCATTTACAAATGTGGGTTGATGGAAATCCTCTACATTTTATTATTGATAGTGGTAGCTAAAAGAACTTAATCTCTAGGGAAAAAGTCAAAAGACTAAATTTGAAAGTGACAAGACACCCACAACCATACTCCATGGGATGGGTAAATGAGGGGAAAGATATCCAAATAGATCAACAGTGTCATCTATCATATTCAATTGAACCATTCAAGGATGAAGTAATCTATGATGTAGCAACTTTAGATGTATGTGATGTCTTGTTGTGGCAGCCATACATGTATCAAAGGCATGGGATTTATGAATCTATACCACACAACATCACAATCAAGATTGTTGAAAATAAATATTGAATACCAGAGGTATGTCCAACACAAACCACTTCTTTGATTAGTGCTAAACAATGTATATGTTTTAGTGATCAAAATGGAGCTTTTGTTCTGCTCATGATTTTTCGTGAGGAAACAAAGTCACTTGTCCTTAATACACATGATAAGGTGGCCACAATAGTAAACCGACAAAATAAAATGGATAAAATTTTGAAAGAATATCTTAGTGTGTTTAAATCACCAATGGGGCCCCCAAAATATTGTCAATTAAAGAACTCTATTGATTTAATTCCAAGGAAACCACTACCACATGAACTGATATATAGGATGTCAGTTTTGGAAAATAGTGAAATCAAAGGTAGATTCAAGAGTTGATCCAAAAAGGACACATTCAACCAAGTGCTTCACCATGTGGTAGTCCAATTTTTCTTGATAAGAAGAAAGATGAGACATGGAGACTTTGTATTGATTACAAGGCATTGAACAAAATTACAGTGAAAAAAAAAATCTAATCCCTCAAATTGATGACCTCTTGGACCAACTTAGGGGGTGGGGGCTAAGTTCTTTACAAAAATTGACTTGAAATTTGGGTATCAACAAGGTACCAATTGATCTAGCAGATGTGTGGAAGACTTCATTTAAGTCAAAGAAAGGTTTGTTTGAATGGTTGGTTATGCCTTTTGGTGTAACATATCATCATGCCACATTTATGAGATTGATGGATGATGTGCTTAGACCATTCATTGGCTATTTTGTGGTTTTGTATTTGGATGGCATACTCATCTTTATAAGAACTTGGTCTGAGCATTTGCAACATGTTGAACAAGTTCTTTCAAGTTTGCAACAACATAAAATATATGCCAACATAGAAAAGTGTTCTTTTGGTATGTAGAGTATCCAATACTCAGGGTATGTCATTGATAGTGAGGGTGTCCATGTCAGCCCTGCAAAGATAAAAATAATCAGAGATTGGTCACCTCCTAAAAATTTCACTGATCTTTGTAGTTTCTTGGTCCTATCTAACTTCTATCATAGATTTGTGTTTGGTTTCTCACACTTATCATGACCTCTTTATCAGTCACTTACACATAAAATTCTAGGTGGACATGGGAAAAGAAATAAGCATTTGAGGAATTAAAGTAAATATTATGTTCAACACATGTTTTGGTCCTTATATATCTGCAACAATAATTTAAAATAGAAATAGATGCATTTAAATCTGCTCTTGGCACTGTACTCATGCAACATGGACATCTGGTTTCCTATCGTAGTGAAACTTTTTTTGATACAGTACATAAGTACTCCACCTATGACAAGGAGTTTTATGCTATTGTTTAGGCTTGGAAAAAAATTAAACCATTATATACTAGGTAAGGAAAATGTTATACATATAGACCATAAACTTCTTCAATTATTGCAAACACAATGAAAGTTGTAGAATGATAAACATCAAAGATGGTCAACTTATCTACAAATAATTCACCTCAACATTCATCATAAAAAGGGAAGCAATAAAAAAGTGGTAGATTGTTTGATTAGGCCTCCAATTGCAGGTTTGATAATGGTGTTGGATTCATGTGGCCATCACTCAACAACTTTGGCTCAACTATATGGTAATGACCTTGATTTTGTTGACATTTATAGTAAATCTGTAGAAGGAAAGTTTGTCTCTAATTTTTACTTGTAGTATGGGTTTCTTTTCCATGTTGGTATGCATGTGTCCCCACTGAAGAATGAAAGAGAAATATATGGGAAGCACACTATAGCCATGTTGTAGGTTGTTTTGGTATTGGTAAGACTAATTCTATCCTCGAAAAGTATTTCTATTGCCCAAAAATAAAATAGACAAGATTGTGTAACATGTGCAATTGAAAAGATGAAAAATTATAATTTTGGCCTATATTTACCATTATCTATTCCTTATAAACCATTTCAGTCTATTTTAGAGGACTTTATGTCTAGATTTCCAACTAGTAGATGGGGACATGATTGTGTATATGTAGTGGTAAACAAGTTTTCTAATATTTCTATCATGGTGGCATGTAAACAAATAATTATTGCAGAAGAGACTACAAAGTTATTTTTTGAACATGTTTGGGTTCATTTTAGTTTTCCACAAAGCATTATTTTGGATAGGGATAGAAGATTCATCAATAATTTTTTATCTTCATTATGGGATAGAATGGACACGAAGCTGACAAACTCCATAATTTTTCATCCTCAAGTGGATGGGCAGATAAAAGTGGTAACTAAATTGATTATTCATATCTTATGGATGTATTATTCCAAGAATCCTCACATGTGGGATGAAATATTATCCTACATGCAACACAGTTACAACTATGCACTCCATAGTACTATTGGGCATAGTTCATTTGAGGTTTGTCTTGGGTATCAACCATTAGTACATATGAATATAAAACTACCTAATTTTCAATCTAATAGTCCATTGAACATTGAAAAGGAGGTAGATAAAGTAGAAAAAATTATTGATAAGATCAAACACTTACAAAAATAAGTTCATGAGAATTTGGAGTTGAGCAATTAGAAGTATAAGGACAAACATGATCAACATAGAACTCCTCATCAATTCTAGATTGGTGACAAGGTATGATAATATATTCACAAGGACTATCTTCAATGACCAAACATAAAGCTTAATCCTCTTTGTTAGGGTCTATATACCATTGTGAAGAAAGTTGGTGAAAATGTTGCCACCATTTTTGGGGTTGCATCTAGTTTTCAATGTGGAATTGCTACGGCCTTATTTTCCTCCTTTGTTGGACATTTCCCAAGATATTGAGAATATTCAAGCTATAGAGTTGAATCCATCTACTACTACTCCATTACAGTGTGACCATGTCACTAAAGTCATTCTAAAGACTCTAGGAAATCTGAAAATTCCTCTTTATCAGGTAGTTCAAGCTAGTCAGTTTTCTCATCAAGGCAAGTGGATAGCCAAGGAACAAATTGAAGAAAAATTTCCTCATCTATTGCAAAATATTAGTGCAATGAGGCCCATTGCCTCTCAAGGGGGAAGGAATGGTCCAAAGTGTCCAGGGGTATATAATGGAGGAAAAATGAAAATCCAAAATTTTTATTTGTTTTTTTCATTTTTTTCTAGGTTTTAGTATTTTTTATTTTCGAAGGTCTTAAGAGAAGAATTAGGAGTTGAGAATATCACCAATCCTTAAAATTGGGCTGATGAAGGCATGATATTTTAGGGACTGAAATTATATTTATTGGATATCTTTCCAATGGTGTAAACGGTTCTAAATTTTGAGCATTGAGTCAAAAGTTATGACCCCACCAAGTTGGGGTAAATAAATTTCTAGTTTGTTGAATTTTTTATAGTTTTATTGTTTTATATTAAAACCAACTATTATTTTTGAATTCTTATGGCCCTGGTGACTTTTGATGTTCTAAAAATTGTATATATTCTTATAGTTTTTAATAATAAGATGGTTTTTGGAATGCATACAACTCTTTCACAAGTTTGTATTTTTTATTCCAAATTGAACATAATATCAAAATTTTTGTTTCATACCAAATATTATTGCTTCAACCCTTATCTTGATTTGGATTAGTGGTACTAGAGCAAGAATTCCTCTGTATGCTAATTCACACAAGTTCCTCCTATAAAAGATTAGGATTGGACAGATAGGATTTGTCAAATTACCCTCCTTTGGGACACACTCAATCAAAGATGTCAGATGATACATTAGACCCTATTAAGAGAATGGTGGAAGAGGATTTAAATAAGAAACAAGAAGAGATGATGAGTCAATTTTCACACCTTCTACAAAATAAGTAACCTTCTGGGTCAGGGACACCATTTCATGGAAATACCCTTTCAAAGTGCAAATAAATTTTGGGATCCCAAATCTCAAAGGAAAAGTTGATGTTGATGCTGTTAACAACTGGTTATCAAAACCAGATCGATAATTCTTTGTAAATCATTTCTCTTGTTTAGGGGTGAAATGGATACTAATGAATCTAACAATATAAATGAATAGGATAAAATATGGATGGGGTCCTAGAACAATGGTTTGCACATAAAAGAGAACCCAAAACCAATATTTTACACATACATTTGAATTCTAAGGGGATGGAATGTAAATTTAGAAATGATAATATTGAAGTGAAGAAATAAAGGTACTTACCTCCAAACAGAACTGGCTAAAAACCCTGTCAAACAGTCTCAGAAATTATTGATTTTCATAATTTTGAATTGAAACTGCGAGATCTACAAAACCCAGAAATCTTTTTCTTTTTTGTGGTCAGGTTGACTTTGACCCAAATAACAGGGCAAGCTCTTACCTCGGGGCACAATCCTACCCCCCATTGAAGGTCATCCCTAACCTGAAATAGCTCTGACAAAAATTCTATTCACAGATCTTGGAAGTTCACTGAAAAGGGTATCTAGATCTGCACTTTAATTTTCTATCCTATATCTATACCTACAAGAAAAATGGTTGTTTTGTTTGGATGAGGGGTTTGCCTTAGTCAAACCCCAGTTTGGAATCAATCTTAATAATGGAATTGAAATAGAGAATGCTAGCAAGTAGTAGAAGTAGATCTAACAATGAAGCTATGATATTCAATAGATATGCAATTGTATTTGAAATGTAAACAAGTATATTGATATGAAAGCTTGGAATCAACAATGTAAATCAAAACCATAAATGTAAATCAAAACCTCCATGATTGCATGCTTAGAATCCACCTTGAAAGGATAATGAATGGATCTTGAAGATGAGCAAAGGATCTTGAAGGAAGATCACACCACCATGATGGCTAGATTTAGGGTTTGAATGATGAATCTTGAATGCTTTGAACCAAATCCCTTCAAAGGCTTGAATGCTTGAATCCTTGATCTTCAATGGAGAATTTGAATGGAGAAGAGGACTTTAATGCTTCCTTGAAAATTCTTGATGGAATGCTTTCTTGATCTTTCTTGAGAGCTAAGACTATGAGGTGAGATTGCTTGATTGTTGATGTTCTCACAAAAAACTTGATGGAGAAAATGAGAGAGGAAGGCTTCCTTTTATAGTGATCTAGGGCACAAAATTCTAGAGAAGGCCGACATTGGAGAATTAAATCCCAATTAACATTATCCCCTAGAAATGGACCTAGATTAAATGCAATTTAAGGGTTTACCATTTCAAATTCTGAAATAGTTGACCCGAAAGCGGGAAAATAAAGCTTTCTGAAACCCGACATCCTGAAACTTTCAAAAACTAAAATTTGGACCTGGGGTTAGGGACAAGGTAGTCTCTACCCTAGGTTAGGGTCAAGGTCATCCTTGACCTAGGTCAAGGTCTAGGTCATCCTTGACCCAGAAAGTCAAAGTCTTCAGATTCTCAAAGAAAGTCTATTAGAAAGAGGCTGGAAACAGGGAGAGAGAAGCAGAATAGGGGGAAACAACTAGATTCATGCAAAGACCAATTCAAGGCACTTGACATGACCCTAAAACACTTACTCAGAGGGCTAAATGATCTTAACATGGAAGTGCTTCCATTTTAAGATGATACAATAAACTATGTGAGATGAGTTCATTAATTAACCATTCCAACACTAGCACTCAAAATACAAGAGAAAGAGGGGCTTCCAAACATAACTCTCAATATAACCCAAGTTAGATTAGTAAAACCCAATAAGATGAAGGGATTCCAATTATAAACCCAAATTATATCAAGGAATTACACAAGAAATCCCTCTTTCATGCAATGTAGGATTTGATTAAAGATGTGTAAATACAAATGTGAAATTGAACCAATTGATTTACTGAGAAAAGTAAGATAGATCTAGATGCTAAGTGTATGCAATCAACCCAGTTAAGATATGAAAATAGGTCTATAATAAGAAGTGAAATGAATGATAGAGTACTTACCTTAAAATTTGTAGAGGAATATGCCTTTTTTGTCTAAAAAATATAGATCTAAACCTGTGATAGAGCTTCCAACTATGGATTCACAATCACAATAGAAAACCTAGAAAATGTTGTTTTTTAGACCTCCAGGAATAGGTCAACCTGGTGAAACATGTTCCAGACAATTTTCCACAAAGTCATTGTGTTCCTAGGACATTGTAGAAAAGTCAACCTAACTTCTTCAAAAATTTCTCGGTAAGTAGTTTCCAGATCTATGGTTGTAATTCTGATATCCTACTCTCGCACATAGAAAAATCTTGTTTTGGGGTTTGGGTGGATGAGGGCTTGCCTTGGTCATGTTAGAAAGTAAAGTCCACCAAGATAACTGAGAGGGGGGGGGGGGGGGTGAATCAGTTATCAGATAAATACAACTTTTATCAACCTCAATAGAATTTAACCATGTAAGCAATGTAATCAATAACCATAGAAATATATACATGCACAATGACACAATGACACAAGATATGTTGACTAGGGAACCTCTTGATCAAAGAGTAAACCCCAGTGGGAATGATGCCCACAAAAGATGCACTAATATGAAAGTTCCTTGTGAGAGGATGGACTCTATTAGGAGTCTTATGAAATACATTTAGTGCATATGAGTCCCTGTTAGCAGACTTTGAATCCTTGCTAAAAGATTCTAACTCTGTTAGGAGTTATGGAAGATAGAAGGACCCACTACCCAAATAGCTTTAGGGTAAGATCATTGAACTCACTGTCCAACTAATATTTGTATTACTCAATAGAATAATACCAAAAGATTACTAATCTCAAAAATTCAATACTCCTCTGACTGTGCCAGACCGCACCAACTGCTTCTTCAGATCTCTATACTTCACATATCCTCTTCCAACAAGTATTGCACAATTCCGCAATTCACTTTCAAATACAATTCACAACTTATTCTCATTTACACTTACATATTACAACAAGGAAAACATTCCTTCCTTTATACCACACTCAAGTAATTACAAATGAGTTGGCATGCAAATTACAAAATAAAAGTTTCCACACATTACATAAAAATTACACAAAATTGTCGGCTTCCAATTAAGATAATTCTTCACTCGTGTGACCTCAGATCTTGTGCTCATGTCCAAATTACTAACATCATGTCTTCAACTAACTCATAATTGTGCATGATCAGATTCAATCCCGATTAGGAGATATCATCCGATTTCCACAAACTGCGACTTAGGAACATTGCCTGAATACTGCTTCCACTGATTTCCTCATAACTATCATGAATAAATGAATTTCCATTTGCGATCTTAACCATGATCTAATAGAACATCATAGAGTAAGTCCTTAACTCCGCATAGCTTCATCTTCAATATCCCAAGTGCACTAACTCAAAAACTATCTGCTTCTTTGCTAATCTCCAGTAGATCACTGTGTTGACATCAATGACAATCACAGTCATGAATGCAACAACAACTGCTATAGAATTGTTGAAAATACTCCCACATAGGATATATTCAACATTCATTCCTAATAGGTAAAACCCTAGATTGAGGAATCAACCTTGAAATTGAAATGTAAATATGTAAATGAAACAAGACAAATTTAAGTATTCACCTTGCTTGTAGAAACCCTTTTCAATAAGGATTTTTTAATGCTTGTATGTTGTAGATGTTGAATTTGCAACGCCAGATGCAAGAAATCTCCACAAATGCAATGGATCTACCAAAAAAACATCATGGATCCATGGATGTAAATGTGTGTCAATGAAGAAGATGATGAATGCGTTAATGTAAATCTCCTCCCTTATGGCCAACAAAATGCTAGATCTTGGAGAGGAAATGCTCACAAAGGATCCTTAAATCTTGAATGCTTGAACTTGCTCATGTGATTGTTGGATCTCTAATGGATATTATGTATGTTAAATGGATGTCAATGGATGTCAAAATTAGGTGTCTAGTCTTCCTTTTATACTAGGATTTAGGTGGGAAAACAAAGCAAGCCAACGGGGTCACATGATATTGCAATTTAATTCCCTAAGACAACACTGGCCCTTGAATTTAAAATCCCTAGGGAATAGGTTAACCTAGTTGACATATTCTAGAATAGGTCAACCTAGTTGACCTATTCCATAATAGGTCAACTTGGTCGACCTATTCTAGGGTTGGCCCATAGGGAGCCCACCCTAAGATCTCAGAGACTGCATAGTTGAAAGTGGAAGATATGGGACAGAACAAGAGAAAAGGGGGATTGAGAATGAATCCATCCATGGTCCATAAAGTTAGTAAAGGAAGGGATCTAAAAGGTCTTAAATAATGAGTGTGTCCATTTTAAGATGGTACGTTTCTATATCGTCTTAAAATGGAAGCACTTCCATGTTAAGAGTGCTTAGCCCTCTGAGTAAGTGGTTTGGGGTCATGTCAAACACCTTGAATGGATATTCAGCTTGGATCTAGCTTTTCCCCTTGTTCTACCCCATTTTCCACTTCTTCCTAGCATTTTACTAGCATTTTGGACTATGAACCTGAGGTTTTTGACCCTAAAGTCAAAGTTGACCTTATGGGGTCAAAGTTGACCTCAATCCTGACTAGGTCAGGATCGAGCTCGATCCTGACCTAGTCAGGTTCAAGCTCGACCTTGACCCTAGGGTCTGAGATCTTCGGGGTTAGCTTTCAGTTTCGGTATTTCATTAAAATCTTGCATTTTCCCTCTTTGGGGCCACTATTTCTCGGATTAAGTGTCAAATTCTAAAATTAATATTTGAGGTGGAACTTTCTCTATATTTGTATAGGAATCCTAATTTATTGGAGATTAGCCTTTCTCGAGTTTTGTGCCTAATGCTCAAATTAACTTTGGGGTTGGCCTTACCTCAAATTTTGCAACAAGGCTCTTAAATAATTATTTCATTTATATATTAAGGGTGGTCCCCTCCTAGAGTTTTGTGTTAGACTTTAATTTAATTTCCTTTCCATGTGCACCTCTCTAGAGTTTTGTGCCATGGGCCCTTAATTATTGTTTTCTACGAGGCCCCTCTTGTGCCCTAGATCACTATAAAAGGGAGCCTTCCTCTCTCATTTTCTCCATCCACTTTCATGATCACGCTCTCAAGTGCAAGCAAAGAAGATCAAGCATTCAAGCCTTCAAGCATTCAAGATCCAATTCATCAAGGAGATCCATTAGTAGCCATTGAAAGATTCAAGCCCTATGGAGCCCTCTTGTTGAAGATCCATCCATTCAAGCCTCTTCCTAATTAAAGATCCATTCAAGATTGGTGTTGAAGATCAAAAGAAAATTGATTAGAGACATCCTACATTCAATTCTACATTCATTTGGAGCATCCATGCTTGTGGATTCAAGGATTTGAATCCTCCACAAGGGTTTTCAACATAAGCAAGGTGAATTATTTCATTTACTTTATTTATCTCTGCAATTTCAATTCAATTTCAAGGTTAATTCCTAAATTGGGGTTTGACTGAGGCAAACCCCTTCCCCCCAACAAACAAAAACTCTCTTTTTCTTACAGGTACAGGTGCAGAACTTTGGATCTGAGAGTAGATTTGGATACCCTTTTCGCCAAAATTTTGAGATCCACGAACAAAGTCAAATTTGACCTTCATTTTCTTGAGGTTGTCCTTGACCTTTTATGAGGGTCAAGGTCAACCTGATCTCATCTTGGAAATAAATTTTTGGGTTTTGTAGATCTCGCAGTTTCAGTTCAAGTTTGCAAGAATCAACAATTTTTGAGATCATTTGATACGGTTTTCAGCTGATTCTTTTTCAGAGGTAAGTACCTTTATTTCTTAATTTCAACATTAGTCATCTATATTTACTTTCTATATCAATACAATTTCATTTAAGTGTAAAATATTGGTCTCGGGGTCTCTTTTATGTGCAAATCATTGTTCTAGGACCCCATACACTATTTTACCCTATTCATTTTGGTGAACCCGACATACTTACCCCTTTCTTTTATGGAATTAGATGCCCTATTGTGTTTATGGTGTTTGATTTCCTTTCCATGCTTATAAATTTCATTTGAATGCATTTAGATATATCTAGATCTATTTTATATGCATTTCTTTATTCATTATCATGATGCACAAGGTGTTTCAAGTGTTTTTCAAATGCCTTATGGATAGGGATAATAATCCTCCTATTTGGGATGAACCTTTGGATTTGGATGTTGATTACTCTCTTCCTCATGAAACCATTATGAATGATCCCTTAGATAAAGACATTGATTTATCCCCTCCTCTTGAAGAATATTTTATACACGAGGGTGATTTATTAATACATGATGGTGACTCTTTTCCTAAAACACACTCCCCTTATGCAGACATTTTAGCGAAAGAAGATGACATTATAGATGCTTTACCTCCATTTGAGATTCTTTCTAGTGATGAGTAATTAATGGAGAAGGATATGAATTCCCTTAATGATCTCCCTATTAGTGATGATCCTATGGAGAATCAAGATCTTACCTCATCTCCTCCTAGGATGTCCTCTTTTCTTCCTTCTTGGGAATCTATTTGTAGTGTTGAGACAACTAATATAGTTTATCCTAAACCCTTGTTGACTGCCAAAGGTCATCCTCTCATTACTGTCAAAGGTAAGCCTATGGATTCTTTCAATGATCAAGATTCTATATCTCACACATATCATACAAGGAATAATCCTCAACCTAATCCGGTGGTTTCTACTTCTTTTCCACCTTCTCAACCCATTCTTCCTCCTCCACCCAGTCTTCCTAGCAAGGAGTATGATTTGATAAACCAATTGCAAAATACCCCTGCCAAGATTTCTTTATGGGAGCTTCTTCAAACTTCACCTACCTACTATGAAGCCTTGCACAAAGCTCTAGCAACTTTTCCCACTCCACCTCCTAATCAAGATAACATCAATAACTTCTTACAATGCATGCATGCTACCCCAGGTCCTCCTGACATTGTATTTACTCAAAAAGATTTACCTTCTAAAGAAGTTCAAAATCGGTATGATGCTCTTATGGTTGCTGTAACTATCAATAAAAGTATCATTCATAGGACCTTGATTGATAATGGATCTGGGCTTAATGTTTGTAGCATGGACATGCTCAAAGCGATTAACACTGATCTTTCAACTAGTCAACCTGACAATGTTTCTATTCGTGGCTTTGATAACATTGCCAAGAACACTTTAGGCATCATTACCTTACTTATCAAAGTAGGACCAGTCATCCTAAATACTCCTATTCATGTTTTTCCTAGACCTATCAATTATAACCTTCTTTTGGGTAGACCTTGGTTGCATGAGATGCATGCTGTTCCTTCCACCCTTCACCGTAAAGTCAAGTTTATACATAACAACATGATGTATACACTTCATGTGGATGATGCACCTAATCCTTGTCTTAATATTCAAACTCACACTACTCCTATTCCTAATAGCAATCCTTCTTCCTCTAATGCTCTTCCTGGCGATGATTGGGGAACCTTGGATTTTACGCCTACCTTCATTGGAGAGTATAAGATTAATGATCTTGATTTTATGAAGAAACAAAGAGAATTTGAACATTGAGTTTTTACATCTAAACGTCTTTGTAATAACTTTGTTTCTGCTTCTACCCACAATGAATCTATCAAATCTACTAAGGATGATATTGTGACTACTGAGGTTCCATTGACTCCTTTTGATATGGCTTCTTGTTATGGTCTGGTTATCACTTCCTAGTTAAACAAGGATTTAATGGTCAAGGATGTGGTAAGCATAAAAAGGGAATTCAAATTCCCTTACACAATGGGGGGCATGAGCATTCTTATGGATTAGGATTTAATCCTCGAAAACAAATCAATGTTAACAACATCTCAAATAACACTTCAAAACATGATGAAACTATGAAGGAATTTGACCAAGAAGTTCTTTTGCCTAAATTCCTTCGTGCTAAGATGATTACTAGACCTAAACACAAGAAGAAACGTAGTCCACACTTGAAGACTCTTCCTTTTTGTTTATATCATAGATTTAATGATCACTCTACTAATGAATGTCAAGCTTTACATTATAAGATTAGGCAGCTCATTGATAGTAATGTTATTTATATATCATGTGAGAATGAGTTGTATTTCAATCCTGTTTGTTCTAAATAACATTTATGTTCCTATTATAGAACTCCACATTATCTAAACAATGTTAGCCTAATACTTGGGGGCTCATTGTCTTGCATAGTGTTGTGAGTGATATAATAGGTCCCCTTCCATCTTTGTTCCTACACTTGGGGGGCAAGGATGTCATCTCCTTCTTTTCTATCTTTCCAGGATTCACCTCTTTCCTTGGTTAAGCAGTATATATCTATTATGTGATATCCAATTATACATGAACATTTTGGTTTTCATTGAGGATCTTTTTCCTTGATCACAACCAATTTCATTGTCTAACATTGGGTTTCCATGGTTGATATATATCTCACCTTGGAAACTGAACAGTGTGCTATCCCTCACAAGGGTTACTTTTTCACTTCTTGCATGATATCTCTTTGCATTCTTGCCTTCCATGGCCTCATAGGAGTTGTGACCTTCTTGGCTTGGACTGGGTGTTGTTTATGGATATTGTCTTGATGTTGAAGAGGGCTTTATCCTTGTTCTTTTCTTTCCTTAACATGTCAAAATAGTATGTTTTTACCATATTAAGGAGGGGGGCATATATACGGCCTCCCTCATTCTATATTATGTATTTTTGTTCTAACCTTTTGTTTTGTAGCATGCTAAATCTCGGAAGGTAACACACATAAGTTGCTAAATCCTGAAGGGACACACATTTCCAATATCAAATATGCTAAATCTTCTGAAGGTAACACACATAAGTTTCTAAATCTTGAGGAGACACACATTTTTCAAATTTTTCTATATGCTAAATCTTGGAAGGTAACACACATAAGTTGCTAAATCCTGAAAAGACATGCATCTATATGCTAAATCTTTCAAAGGTAACACACATAAGTTGCTAAATCCTAAGGAGACACGCATTTCATATTCATGGTAATACAAGAAGGTGGATCCATGGGTACTTTATAAAAGCCTTTAGAAGACGCACTAAACACATGAACAAAGCCACCAGAAGGAGCACAACATTATGGGGTGACTATCAAGTGTTTTCTTGGTAGGCCATCCTATCCTTTTGTGGTTCATAGTAAGATACACACATCTTACTGGGCAAGCTAGCCACTCCTCTCTTCCCTTCTCTATCTTTTTCTAGTGATGTCTCTCTTATTGCAATCTTGGAGTTGATGAAGACTCAAGTCCCTGGGGGCTTGAGGATTCCTTTGTTCCTTTGATTTTAATAAGATTATCTTTTTCTTTGTGATCTCCTTTACCAAGAGTTTGCATCGAGTCCATACTCTTGCTAAAGTGGGGGCTTAATGTATCATCTTAAAATGGAAGCACTTCCATGTTAAGAGCATTTAGCCCTTAGAGTAAGTGGTTTGGGGTCATGTCGAATGCCTTGAATGGATATTCGGCTTGGATCTAGCTTTTCCCCTTGTCCTACCCCATTTTCCACTTCTTCCTAGCATTTTCCTAGCATTCTGGACTATGAACCTGAGGTTTTTGACCCTAAGGTCAAACTTGACCTTATGGGGTCAAAGTCAACCTCGATCCTAACTAGGTCAGGATCAAGCTCGATCTTGACCTAGTCAGGTTTGAGCTCAACCTTGACCCTAGGGTTTGGGATCTTCGGGGTTAGCTTCTGGTTTCGGTATTTCATCAAAATCTTGCATTTTCCCTCTTTGGGGCCACTATTTCTTGGATTAAGTGTCAAATTCTAAAATTAATATTTGAGGTGGAACTTTCTCTATATTTGTATAGGAATCCTAATTTATTGGAGATTAGCCTTTCTCGAGTTTTGTGCCTAATGCTCAAATTAACTTTGGGGTTGGCCTTACCTCAAATTTTGCAACAAGGCTCTTAAATAATTATTTCATTTATATATTAAGGGTGGTCCCCTCCTAGAGTTTTGTGTTAGACTTTAATTTAATTTCCTTTCCATGTGCACCTCTCTAGAGTTTTGTGCCATGGGCCCTTAATTATTGTTTTCTACGAGGCCCCTCTTGTGCCCTAGATCACTATAAAAGGGAGCCTTCCTCTCTCATTTTCTCCATCCACTTTCATGATCACGCTCTCAAGTGCAAGAAAAGAAGATAAAGCATTCAAGCCTTCAAGAATTCAAGATCCAATTCATCAAGGAGATCCATTAGTAGCCATTGAGGGATTCAAGCTCTATGGAGCCCTCTTGTTGAAGATCCATCCATTCAAGCCTCTTCCTAATTCAAGATCCATTCAAGATTGGTGTTGAAGATCAAAAGAAAATTGATTAGAGACATCCTACATTCAATTCTACATTCATTTGGAGCATCCATGCTTGTGGCTTCAAGGATTCAAATCCTCCACAAGGGTTTTCAACATAAACAAGGTGAATTGTTTCATTTACTTTGTTTATCTCTACAATTTCAATTCAATTTCAAGGTTAATTCCTAAATTGGGGTTTGACTAAGGCAAACCCCTTCCCCCCAACAAACAAAATCTCTCTTTTTCTTCCAGGTACATGTGTGGAACTTTGGATTTGAGAGTAGATTTGGATACCCTTTTCGTCAAACTTTCGAGATCTGTGAACAAAGTCAAAGTTGACCTTCATTTTCCTGAGGTCATCCTTGACCTTTTATAAGGGTCAAGGTTGACTTGATCTCATCTGGGAAAAAGATTTCTAGGTTTTGTAGATCTTGCAATTTTGGTTCAAGATCGCGAGAATCAACAGTTTTTGAGATCGTTTGATAGGGTTTTCAGCTGATTCTTTTTCAGAGGTAAGTACCTTTATTTCTTAATTTCAACATTAGTCATCTATATTTACTTTCTCTATCAATACAATTTCATGTAAGTGTAAAATATTGGTCTTGGGGTCTCTTTTATGTGCAAATCATTATTCTAGGACCCCATACACTATTTTACCCTATTCAGTTTCTGATGCAGAAAATAAGATTTTATATCTTCAAAGATGAAAGTCATGTGAAATCAGCATGGGAAACTAAGGTGGAAAATAGAGATAGAGAATTACCTATTGGATAAGGATTGGGGATATCCTATGATAACAAGACCACACATGGAGAATTTGTGGAGAAAAAAGCATACTTACCCGAGGATATATATGAACAAAAATATATGGAATGACATTTGCCTCGACAAAAGAAGGATCAATCTATGCAATATTACACCAATAAATTCCATGAGCTTTAAGAAAAACTTGGTAGTGAATATTTAAAGAAGCATGTAATTATAAAATATTCTAGTGGAATTCATAGATACATTAAAACAAACATGGAGTTCTTGAATATTGAGACATCCGCAACTACTTTCAAATATGGTATAATAATTGAAGAGAAATTCAAGTAGAAAGGGAAGAGTGACTACTTTGCAAATAATAAGCTAAGGGGTTAAGGTAGCAATACATCTATAAGAAAATAGGTGGCCAAGGAACCTCCCTGATATTCACCTAAGAATACGTGGTGGGATGCTAAAAGGACACAAACAAATATAGGCATGTGGTGTGAGATACATAAGACCCCAAACCATAATACAAAGGATTGTTGAACTATTAAAAATTTGATGACAAAAATATGAGAGGAAGCTAAGCCCATATCATCACCAATAGATAATTTTGATAAAAGGAGAGTGATCAAGTCATAGAAGTAGACCCGTATTCCATAGTTGCAACAACCAATGTATATCCTTGTGAAGATAAAAAGAGACTGTTCTATTCACAGATGTGGGTTGATGGAAAGCCTCTACATTTTATTATTGTCAATGGTAGCCAAAAGAACTTAATATCTAGGGATACAGTCAAATGACTAAATTTTAAAGTGATAAGACACCCACAACCATACTCTATGGGATGGGTAAATGAGGGAAAATATATCCAAATAGATCAACATTACCATATTTTATATTATATCAAACCATTCAAGGATGAAGTAATATGTGATGTAGCACCTTTAGATATATGAGATGTTTTGTTGGGGCAGCCATACATGTATCAAAGGAATTAGGTATATGAATCTAGACCACGTAACATCACAATTAATCTTGGTGAAAATAAAAATTGAATACTAGAGGTATGTCCAATACAAAATTCTTATTTAATTAGTGCTAAACAATGTAAATAATTGATTGCTCAGACTAGAGTTTTTGTTCTACTCATGATTCGTCCTAAGGAAACAAAGTAATTTTTCCTTAATAAACATGCTAAGGTGGCCACAATAGTAAACTAACAAAATCAAATGGATAAAATTTCCAAAGAATATCATAGTGTGTTTAAATTACAAGTGGGGATGCTAACACATTGTCAAGTCAAGCACTCTATTTATTTAATTCTAGGGACACCACTATAACATTGTTAGGATTTTCTAACACTGAGACGGGAGGTGAATTAGTGTTACAGTTCTTAATTAAATTCTTTAACTTCTTGAACCAACAGATAAAGATTTACCAAAAAATGAATAACCATGCAACAAACATAAACATTAAAGAACTCATAACACCATATTTGTTTTCGAGGAAACCCTGTTAAGGGAAAAACCCTAGTGGGGATGGTACCCACTAAATTTTGCACACTGAGTCTTAAAACCCTGTTAGGAGTTCTAGCCCTAGTAGGAGCTGATTATTAAATTATAGGTAGATCCATTTTAGGGATGTATACAACAATATCCCTACTAAGGAATTGACCATGTTAAAGGTCCTAGCCCTGTTAAAGGAAAATAATCCCTATTAGGGGTGTACAATAGGTGCAAAAACACTTACAACAAATATGTTGTCCTAAATACAAAGAGTTAACAGAGTATTCATGGAAGAAATCCTCTTGTTCTCCTTCCTCTTTAATTCTACTCTACCTTTTAGATGTCTTCATAATTTGCATCTAACATCCATCAATTATCATCATGTCATCATCGCTCACTTGTACAAAAGTTTTTGTATACTTATAGCCTGTTAGAAGTATAATTACAAAATCTAGTTGGCATTGCTCTAGCTAAACATCATATTAATTAAAGTGCACTTGCATGCTTTATTAACATCCTTAGCTGGCCTTAAATACAAGATAGCATCCAAAAATAAATTTCCAATCTTTCACAAAGTCGGCTGTAGTGATCGCTAACAAGTAATGCTCTGTTTAATACTGTCTTCGCATCCAATCAACTAAACATATATCTTTGATCCTTTAATGTTAGCACATGCACCCTCACACATGCGTTCATTAGTGTCTTGCAAGTCTGTCCTTAAGATCACAATCCTCAATACAATTTTTGTGAAGCTCACTAAGCTTTTCTATCAGACTAGGTTACTAGAATAGTTTGTGGACTTAAGGCATTTTTCCCTTCATCAATTGCATTCAAACATATTCATGATATCCAATATGTGCGATCATAAAACTGATAAGTGTTGCCATGAATGTCAACATTCCATATATGTGCATGTTCCTATGTGCATATGTGTGCATGTGATGACCACTTGCTAAAAATCTCCCCCTTTGGCATTGATGGCAACACTTAGTGAAAAAATGACTAAGTGCATCATCAAAGAAAAAATATAAAAGGAAATATATTGACAGAAATGCAATACATAAAAATTTAACACATAGCCTTCAAAAGAAACTTTCCTTTATTTATGTTTTCTGTATTTTCATTTTACACATGCTTTCTCTCTTTCTCTCATTACATTTTTTCGTCTATCTCTCCCCCTTTGACATCAATGGAAAAGTGTGCCAAAATTCCATAATCAGTTACCAAAACAACAAAAATAGAGTGTACAAAATCACAGTTGAACTATTTGTAGTACATCTTTGTAATTTGTCTTTAGAATTTGTATGCCAACATCCCAAGATGCTTTGATTGCCTCTGCGACCTGAATCATTCCATTGAGATCAAATGCAGCCTTATCTACTTCCTCTAGAAATAGGTACTAATCCCTGAAATGTTTTGAGGCCAAGTTGAAGGTCCTCATGAGTACTCTCAAAGACATTGATCTTTGGATTCAAAAATCTCCTTAATTATGAGAATCTTCTCTGAACTCTATCCTTTTCAAACTTCAGGGTATGGATTTTATCCATGTAATGTCCCTACTTTAGCAGTTGTCCATCTGTGTGATCATTAGCCTATTTTTGTGTGGTCTCGAAGGCTAACCAAGGGGTCAGTGGGATCTTGAGATGTTTAGGCCTAGTCATTTCCAGTTTGGGCCAGAACAGAGTTGATTTACATGGTTTTGGGAAAACTTACTATTTTTAGTAAGTTAGGAGGGCATGGGTGATGTCAAATTTAGTGATTTGATTTGATCCTCCTCGATGAGAGATTTTCGACAAGCTATCACTCATATTATGCCAAGCCTAATTACTATTTTATTTTAATGCCTGAAGTTTATTAAAGGAACATTTAAATTAAATGTTAAAATAATAAAGTGTTACTTTAATATTATTCATGTTGGGTTGTGTGTTTGATAAGGGAAGCCCAAGGGAGACATAAGGTGTTATTTTATTTTATTTTAAAACACTTTATCCCGCATTGCTTGTGAAAAGTGGGTCGCCCCTATGAAGTGGAAATAAAAAGGAGAGCTTGTGGCCCTTGTTCAACATGTTGAATATGAGAAGAAATTGATGTGTGAGTTGTAGATCCATTCTTAGCATTAGAGGGCATCTATCCTCTCTTGTGACATTCTAGATGTCATTCCCTTGGGGTTTTGACTTTGGAATCCATTGCTATCAGCTTCATTATCAGACAGATTGGGTGCACTTCTAGCTATAGGCAGATTTGATGTTTTGCTCATATCTTCTTCACTACTTATCCGACACTTATGTCACTTTGAGGGAATAATTTTATGAGAACATTGGACTATTTGAAACAAAATATTGTAGTAGCATTGTTCATGAGGTACTATTCATGTGGCACTATTCACACAGTTACTATTCATGCAGTACTATTCATGTCACTATAGCAACGGGTTTGAAAACATGTGCTGGAGCATTATGCCAATAATCTTGGAGTAATTAGTGAGTTGATGATCTGCCATGTATTTGATTTTATTAAATTCTAAAAATAACATCTTATCAGTAGGATTTCAATGTCCATTTTGCATATTATTTTAGTTTCTTTCTTGTTTATGTTGTATGATTTCAATTCCATGCAAAAACTCAAACAAACAAACAAACATTTCATTTCTAGAGTTATAAGGGGTAAAACATTAAATGAAGAAATAAGAAGTTGGATGCAAACTGTTTGACATAATTCCTATCAGTAACTGGTTTAGTTTTTGGGCATTCAAGGGTGCCCATTACAATGGTATCAGAGCTATAAGTCCTACCATCCTATGGAGGTCTTACAGGGAATTTGGAATAGCCGGATAGAGGGAAAAGTGTTTGACAAAATGTCAAAACACTAAAATAAGAATTTAAAAAAAGGGCTAAGCATGTATGTTTGAGCATGCGATAGGGGCCTTATAACTTCTGCCATACCAGAGAAAGACAAAATAGAAATTCAAACTCACACAATGAGCAATCTAGTTCATCCATGCAGGTGGACATAGAATCCAGTCATATAGACACAGATGAGATATTCTTTGATCAGGAGAAAAGTATGGGTGATCAAGATGACAGGAATACAGGACTTGGTGGAGGTAGGAATACCAGTCCAAATCAAGGGGAGGTAATGTTTAGACAGTTACTAGATATCTTAGAGCAGGGGCAACATATGTAGCAGGAGCAGAATAGGTGAATGGACATAATGCTGTAGCTTATGGCTAGACAGATGGGCATCAATATTAATCCAGGTGATGCCAATAATGGAAACAATAACAATGGGGGAAACGATAACAATGGGGGCAATGATAATAATGGAGGCCGAGGCAACAAAAATGGTCCTGAGAATAATATTAATAGTAATAATAATAGACATGGAAACAATGGGAATGAGGCTGATAAATTTAGACACATTGCACGCCCAACTCAGATAATGAGTTCGAGACCTCTTCTACCCACCTTCCCACCCAGAGATCCGGTTCAATCAGTGAAGAACCGTAGATTACCGAGTTACAGGATCAGTTCATGAGGGACTGGGAGGCTAGTGGACCGGAGTTTCAGGAAGATATTTCCCTTAGAGATTATATGGACTTGAGGATGAGACACATGCCTAGAGAAGGAGGGAGGAATCAAAAATTTGAGCTAAGAAAGAAAGTTGGAAAAATTTCTTTACCTTATTATGATGCTTCAGGGAAGATGACTGCTCGAGCTTGGGTGCAGAAGGTAGATACATACTTGCAGCTGAACCCTATGCCTGGGGAGGAGGCTATCAAGTATGTGGCTATTCATTTGGATGGCCCAACACATGAGTGGTGGCACCATGGCATGGTAAACTTGGGGCATAAGCATATCACATCTTATGAGGATTTCACTGAGAGGCTCATAGAGAGATTTGATACCAAAGATCCCGAGTTACAGTTTAAGGAGTTGGCATAGCTCAAGCAGTGGGGATTAGTTGAGATGTATATCAGTGAATTTAAAAGGTTAGCTATGTTGGTCACATATATTTTAGAGAGGTGATTAGTAGTGTTGTTTATGGATGAAATCTTAGATCCCTTGAGGGGTTGGGTGAAGGGGCATGACCTAGCTACATTATAGGAGGCCACTAAGAAGGCTCATGACTTAGAACCCTCTTCTTTTAGGAGCATATTTTAGTCTAGAGATTCACATACGAAGAAGGATAAGGAGAAGGACAAAAAACATTTTCACAATGATGCTCAGTAAAAAAGGGATAATAAGTTGGATACTGACACCCTTAATGAATTAAGGAGGAAGAAGCTATGTTTTCATTGCAGAGAGCCTTGAGACTTATCTCATAAGTTCCCTCTCAAGGATAAGGCAAATCAAATGGAGTATTTCTTAGCGGAGGAGTCACAAGCAGAGAGGGAGGATGAGCACTCCAATTCAGATGAGAGTAGCACTACCGAGGAGAGAAACATTCTTGAGGATGAGAGGTCATTGGCAAGTTTAATGGGGGATCAAAAGGCAATCACATTTAAGGTTAGGGGTACTATCCAGGGGCATAAAGTGATCTCACTCATTAACATTGGGGCTACACATAATTTCATAGATGAAAAATTGGTGGCCAAGAGAGGTTTATAGACTGAGGAGCATGTTGGGTTTAGAGTCATGATGGATAACGGTGACAAATTATTATGCACTTAGAAGATATCTAATCTTCACATCAAGTTTGGAGATGACTATGAGTTAGAGGATGAGTTCTATATAATAGACATAGGAGATTATGATGTCATCCTTGGCATGACATGGATGTCCTCGCTAGTTGAGTTCACACTCAACCTATAAAAATAAGAGATGAGGTTCTAGCATGAGGGCAGAACTGTTGTACTTATAGGACTTTCAGATGGGGGCTGCAGAGTAATCTCCTTGAGTAGAATCCATAGGATTTTTTGACATGAAGACGTAGAGTGGGCGGCAGAATGTTTCACTATGCCAGCCTCATAAAAGCCACAGGTGAAGAATCATCCACTAGATATCCAGGAGATACTTGACAGGCACACTAAAGTTTTTGGTGAGATTCCGCATGGGGTTCCTCCTGACAGGGGGATAGAGAATGTTATTGAGCTCGAGGAGGGAGCCAAACTAGTTACGATTACTCCCTATCATCATCCTAAGAAACACAAGGATGAGATGGAGAAGGTTATTGAGCTGGAGGAGGGAGCCAACCTAGTTATGATTACTCCCTATCATCATCCTAAGCTTGACAGGCACACTAAAGTTTTTGGTGAGATTCCGCATGGGATTCCTCCTGATAGGGGGATAGAGAATGTTATTGAGCTGGAGGAGGGAGCCAAACTAGTTATGATTACTCCCTATCATTATCCTAAGAAACACAAGGATTTGTTGGAGATGGGGCATATCAGGCCTAGTAAGAGCCACTTTGCTTCAAAAAAAGTGTTGGTAAAGAAGAAGGATGGGACGATGTGCATGTGAATCAATTATAGAAAATTAAATAAGAAGACCATTAAGAACATATATCCCACCTCATGGATAGATGAGCTGATTGATGAGATGCATGGTGCATGATTTTTTATGAAGATTGATTTGCAGGCAGGGTATCATCAGATCAGGATGAGGGTGGAGGACATTGAGAAGACAACCTTTTGGATGACCACTTTGAGTTTTTGGTTATGCCATTTGGGCTAACCAATTCCCCTGCTACTCTCTAGAGTTGTATGAATCAGGTATTCAGGGGGCAGCTTAGGAGATTTGTCCTGATTTCCTTTGATGAAATTTTTGTCTTTAGTAAGACTTGAGAGGAGCATTTACAACATCTAGAGATGGTGTTGTCCATTTTGGAGAAAGAGTCACTATATGCCAAGGAATCTAAGTATGAGTTTGGGTTGACTGAGTTACTATACCTTGGGCATATCATTAGCACATATGGAGTTTAGGTAGATCCTGAAAAGATTAGAGCTATTATTGATTGTCCTACTCCTACAAACCTCACACAACTTATGGGGTTCTTTGGTATCTATGGGTTTTATAGGAGATTTGTTAAGGGATTTTCATAGACCACTACACCCTTGATAGACCTTACTAGGAAAGGGGCCTTCATATGGATAGGGGTAGTTTAGAGATGCTTTGATCATTTCAAGAAGGTGATGTCATTATGTCCAGTATTAGCTCTATCAGATTTCATGAAGTCATTTGAGCTTCATTGTGATTTGTCGGGTGATGGGATTGGGGTAGTATTGATGCAAGAGAAGCATCCCATTTCTTTTGAGAGTAGGAAGCTCCATGGAGTGGAGAGGAGCTATTCCATCTATGACCGAGAGATGTTGGCTATTATGCATGCATTGGCCAAGTTTCGGTCCTATCTAGTTGGAGGGAAGTTTATTATCAAGACTGATCATGACAACATCAAATACTTCATGAGCCAACATGACCTGAATGATAGACAACAAAATTGTATTATGAAGTTGTAGGCTTATGACTTTTCCATTGAGTTTGTCAAAAGGTAAGAAGAATGTGGTGGCAGATGCTTTATCCAAGAGACCTCATATTCATGCTCTAGCTCAAATTAAAGGAGATTGGAGAAATAAGATTACAAAAGAGTATGCAAGGGACACTTGGGCTTCTAGGGTGATTGCAAGCACCATACAAGATGATCATTATGTGGTGATGGATCGATTGATCAGGTTCTAGGATAGGATATATTTGATTCCTTCATCACAGTTTAGGGAGGTAATACTGAAGGCATTTCATGATGTACCTACAGCTGGATATTCAGGGGTCTTTAAGACCTATAGGAAGATCTGTGAGCAGTTCACATGAGAGGGCTCAAGGATGATGTTCAGAGGCATGCCAAGGAGTGTGTAGTTTGTCAGCAAAATAAGGGGAGAACACATATCCTGCAAGGTTGTTACAACCTTTTCCCATTCCAGATAGGAAATGGGAAAGTATTTCCATGGACTTCATCACTGGGTTACCACAAGTACATGGGAGAGATTGCATCTATGTGGTAGTTGATTGGTTGACAAAGTTTTCTCACTTCTTTGCTATTCCGTCCATCTACACAGTAGCACAGGTGGCTGATCTTTTCTTCAAAGAGATATTTAGGTTACATGGGATACCTAGATTCATTCTCAGTGACTGAGATAGTAAATTTATGAGTACTATTTGGTAGGAGTTGTTTGGGTTGTGTGGCATAGATCTTACACCTAGCATTAGTTATCATCCGCAGACAAATGGGCAGATGAAGATTGTGAATAAATGGGTGGAAGGTATCTAAGGAATTATGTGACTGCACAACAAAGAGCTTGGGTCAGATGGCTACATATGGGAGAGTACTATTATAAAACCACTTATCATATGTCCATCAAGATGACTCCATTCATGGCACTATATGGTTATGAAGCACCTAGCTTCATGGATTTGGTTTTGGGGGACAACAAAGTTCCCAAAGCCAAAGAATTCTTGTAGGATAGTCAGGATATATTGAGGGTGCTCAGGGAGAATATACAAAAGGCCTAGAATCAACAAAAAATGTATGCTAATCAGCACCAGATAGAGTGCAGCTTTGAGGTTGGGGATATGGTTTACTTGAGGCTACAACCATAAAGACAATCATTGCTCAAGAAGAGAGGGGCAGAGAAGTTGAAGCCTAGATTTTATGGTCCTTATAGAGTGATTCATAGGGTGGGCGAGGTTTCCTACGAGATTGAGCTTTCAGAGGGCAGTCAGGTGCATAATGTGTTTTATGTGTCGAGGCTTAAGAAAGCCATTGGTTAGAGAGTTATGCCTTCTATAGATTTTCCACCATTGGATGAGGAGGAGAAGCTCATATTGGTTCCTGAGGCTATTTTGGACACTAGGGAGAGGACTCTACAAAATAAGGTGGTTAAATAATATTTAGTCAGATGGAGAGACCTACTAGAGGAGGATGCTACTTGGGAGAGTGAGTAGGTGTTACAGCAGACAGGACTAACTATAATGTCCCCACTTTAGTAGTTGTCCAACTATGTGACCATTAGCCTATTTTTGTGTGGTCCTAGAGGCTAATGAAGGGGTCAGTGGGATCTTGAGATGTTTTGGCCTAGTCATTTCCAGTTTGGGCCAGAACGGAGTTGATTTACATGGTTTCAGGCAAACTTAATTTTTTAGTAAGTCAAAAGGGTATGGGCGATGTCAGAGTTAGTGATTGGATTTGATGCTCCTTGATGAGAGCTTTCCAATGAGCTATTACTTATATTATTCTGAGCCCAATTACTATTTTATTTTAATGTTTGAAGTTTATTAAAGTAACATTTAAATTAAATGTTAAAATAATAAAGTGTTACTTTAATATTATTCATGTTGGGTTGTGTGTTTGAGAAGGGAAGCCCAAGGGAGACATAAGGTGTTATTTTATTTTACTTTATTTTAAAACACTTTATCTCACATTGGTTGTGAAAAGTGGGTTGACCCTATGAAGTGGAAATAAAAAGGAGAGATTGTGGCCCTTGTTCAACATGTTGAATATGAGAAGAAATTGATGTGTGTGTTGCAGATCCATTCTTGGCATTTGAAGATGTCTATCCTCTCTTGTGACATTCTAGATGTCAGTCCCTTGGGGTTTGGCCTTTGGAATCCATTTCTATCATCTTCATTATCAGACAGATTGGGTGCACTTCTAGCTACAGGTAGATTTGATGTTTTGCTCATATCTTCTTCACTACTTGTCTGACGCTTATGCCACTTTGAGGGAATGATTTTCTAAGGACATTGGAATTTTTGAAATGAAATACTATAGCAACACTATTCACATGGGTATTGTTCATGCAGTACTATCACATGACACTATTCACGTGGTTACTATTCACGTGGTACTATTCATGTCACTGTAGGAATAGGTTTGAAAACATGCACTGGAGCATTATGCCAATAATCTTGTTGAAATTAGTGAGTTGATGATCTGCCATGTATTTGATTTTATTAAATTCTAAATATAACATTTTATCAGTAGCAGTTCAATGTCCAGTTTGCATATTATTGTAGTTTCTTTCTTGTTTATGTTGTATGATTTTAGTTCCATGCAAAAACTCAAACAAACAAACAAATGTTTCATTTCTAGAGTTATAAGGGGTAAAACATTAAATGGAAAAATAAGAAGTTGGATGCAAACTGTTTGACATAATTCCTATCGGCAGCTAGTTTAGTTTTTGGGCATTCAAGGGTGCCCATTACAATCCATGGTCTTGTTTACTTCTTTGTTTATGTCCAAAATTTTCTTATTTTCAAAATTCTTAGAGAGGTTTGTCAAATCATCTTCTTCCTTTTCTATAATATCTGATATAATATTGACATTATCATGAGAAGTCATGCAGAGTCTATATAGGTCTTGTCCATCCTTAAGGCAATATTTGATTTCCCTTCCAGTGGCAATTAATGTATTAAGACCACTCTTGATCTTATCAAGAGTATCTTTCATCTTTAACTTTTTGAAATCTTCCACTAATTTTATTCTTGCTTCTTTTTCTAATGTATCAAAAATTTGTTCTATAGTACTTAGAACATTATCTAGATTACTTACAAGATCTCCAATATCTATAGGAGGAGTAGTCAAAAACTTACTCAATACTATTATTTCTCGCTGGATTGTCTTTGTAGTCTTATCAATCTTTTTCTTTGATTTCTCCTTTGCTTTGGAAAAAGAAAGCACTGACCACTGCATAAGATCTACGACATCCATATCCTCTAACTTGGTTGGAAGTGATTGGGATCCACTTGCCAACAAACTAGGTTTAATAAAAGGGGTGATAGGTAGCAATCCTTATGCTAGTTCCTCTACCTTTTCCTGCTCCTCCTTTTCTATTTCTTTTTCTTCATTTTTTCTTCTGACACTTGCTCTTTTTTAGGTGTCTTCTCCTTTTTTGGATCTTTCTCATCTGATTCTTCTTGAGCGATCTTGGGAGGCTCAAGATTCTTTACTATTTAATCAATGTTGGCTAAAGTTTCAGTTATATGAAATAGATAAGATGTATCCTAGTTTGTATCGAGTGAAATCCCAACATTGTCAATATAGAAATAAGATAAGGTAGTATCAACTACCTCTGTCTCCTTTGCAACTTCATCCTCTTTTATGATTTTGGAAATTGTAGGCTCTGTGGAGATTATTATTGGTGTTGGGGTCCTTGTAGACTTGCCAAGGCCTGGTTGTTTCTCAAGGAGTAGCTATCCAACCTTGTCATGTGTCTCTTTTTCAACCTCTTCATATTTATGGGCCATAGACTTAATGTTTCTAGTTTTGGTCCTTATCTTTGGCCTTAACTTTTCAAGCCACTCTCCCATTTCACTCCTTGTTATGGTAGGCATATTCTATAAAATAATATCCTGTCTCATCTTGGTGTCTTCATCTAGGGATCTCTTATTTCTTCCTTCTAATATTTCAAATTGGTCCTTACTGATTTGATGGTCTATTTCAATTAGATTCTTTTTGAAGGTGAGCATGTGCTCCACAACTATATCTTTTATCTTATTTTTCCCTTCTTCATCATATCTATCAAATTATTTTTCAATAGAGGCAAGCTTTCCATCATTTACTGCTCTCTTTTGTAGAAATTTTAAGAAGGGATTAAACAAATACCTTTGTGCTTCCTGGCCTTTCTTCTATTATTCTTCTTTTTCTTTCTTCTTATCTACTTCAAGTGCCCTTAGGTTGGCCACTTGAAGTTTTCTATCCTTTTCATCTTCTTGTTCCTTCTTCTTTTGTTCTTTGGTCTTCTCTATATCCATTGCATGAATTTCCTCTTCTTGTTCCTGCTTTGCAAGTTTTTCCTATTTTTCCTTCCCATGCAAAGATGGAGGGGTATCAAGTGTTTTCCTTTTCCTTCCTGGTCCACTAGCCATGGCCTTTAGTCTAGCTCTAGGAGGTGTTTGACCTCATTTAGCTTCTCTAGCAGCTTGTCTCTGTGATGTTCTCCTAGTAGGTGTAGGAGTGTCATCTTTATCCTTTTCTTCTTCTTCTTCTTCAACCTCCACCACTTGAGGTGCCTCAATATTGGGTTGAGGAGGGGGAATATTATATTTCTCACCAAGTTCTTCCACTTTTTCCCTGACAGTCTTCATCTCTTCTTTTGATATGCCATTTTTCCCTACTATTTTGTCAACAAGGGACTCAACTTTCTTTTCCCTTCTCCCCTTTACCAACTCTTCTTTTACTACTGTGTATTTTTCTTCATATGTCCCCCATCTAGGAGCATTGGGGTCTTTGGGGGGATTGTAGAATATGTTGAATGTGAAGCTCCAAAATTATGTAGTCAACTTCATAGCCCATGCGGGTGGCCCATGAAATTCTAGGCTCCACCGCCTCAAAGCATGTGCTGTCAGTCTACACCATGAAACATATGTCATTCTTGTACTTATCAACTAGTCTCCAAGGGATTCTTTCCCTTTCATGCATTATTTTTTGAGAGAGTTTCATCACTTCTCCTGTAGTAGTCACTAATCATCTACATGGAGCATCTATAAGATCTCCATAGATACATGCTAGGAAACATTCTCATAACATGGAAGAATATGTACATAATCAATGATCCAAATCTGAAATGTGTTGTCTTGTTCCTCTTTATCCTTGCTATATTTTCCATCAATTTTTGCCTTAGTACCTCGCATAGGTCATACTCCTCATCTTCAATTGCCATCTTATATGCCATGTGAACAAAACTGTCTGACACACTGTTTATTCTGCTTCTATATTGGAACTTGTTTCCCAATATCATTTATACTAGTTTGACATCTTCTTGTGCGATTTCATTTATAATCATGGCTCTTTTGTTCCACTTTCTTTTAGTTAACTTCTCTACTTCAAACCTTATGTTCTTCTTTGTAGTAGGTATCTTACCCGTCATAGGTAATCCAGTGATCTCATGTAATAGTTCCTTGGTAATCTTGGTTGGGGTTCCACCAATCCATATGAATTCATCATGTATTCTAATTAACACAATCTTAATCCAGTCTAATTTGTCAAATTCAAATCTTTGCATGTATTTGACTATTGGCAACCCGTGAACATTCCTACATTCTTCTCTTAAGGTTTTGTCTACATTATATAACCCTAACATTTCATCATAAATCTATGATATGCTTATGAATTCAATCTTGTTGTGTATGTATGCCCTGATGTCTTCAACATGAAGAACACCAACTGGTATATACAAAAATGCACCCTCTTGATCCTCTTTAGTAGATTTGAAAGGATGGCTCTTAAATTTGTATCTATTCCTCTCAAGTACATTAAAAAGCTTAGGTGTATCCATATTCATTACTTTTTTAGTGGAATTGACAAAGATTTCTTGAGATAATAACAAATACCTATCTCACGCGGTCATGTGAGGGTTTTGTGAGCACAACTGCAAACACTTCAAGCTCCAACTACTGCTCCAAGATCTTCAATTCTCTCTGATCTTAGTGTAAATGGTAGGTAATTTGACCATAGTATTATCCTTATAGAAAATTTGGCACAAGTCCTGAAAACTACCCATAAATCTACAAGAACCCAATGTTGGCTCAAACTGGTAGACCTTTTCATAGACATCTCCAAAACTAATGAAATCTTGTCCAAGATAAAAAAACACAATAACTAATCTTCCTTCAATTTTGCACAACTTAAATCATCCATATAGGGGCTCTGCATCTAACTATTGTTAATTTGTCATACCCCTTCTAAGGCATACATTTCCCATCATAAAGATAGTGAAGCAATGCACCATAGTAATGATTCAACAAGACTCTTAGGACTTTGAATGCTCACACTCTTCTCTTCATCTTTCTTAACTTCAAATTCCACAGGTTCATTCTGTTTGACCCATTTCTCCTTAAATTCTACTTTTAGTTTTTCTATCTCTCTATCTTCTTCATTCATTTATTTTTCTTTTAGGAATGGTATGAAAGACTTCTTCATTGGTCCTCTAAATCTATAATACTTCACTATATGTCCATCATTATTACACTTGAAACATGTCACCTTCTTCTTAGGTTTCAATTGACTATAATCAATTTGCAACTTACAATACTTGGTAATATGACCAAAGTTATTGCATTTGTAACATACAATATTTCTAGGTCTGGTAATAGGTTTTTTAATTTCTTTAATTGTCTTGTCATCATCTTTGTTAGAAACACCATCTTGCACAATATCATTTTCTTTACTTGTTTCCTTATCCTTAGATTGTCTATGTTTTGCATCTTTACTACATTCACCTTTTTATATATTTGCCTCATTCAAACTTTTCTCCTTTGCTTCTTAAGGAAGTCATCTAAGTGATCATATGTAGGTCTTCTAGATCTCATATTTGGTTTTCTACAATCTCTCATCTTGTGTCCATACAAATAACAATTAAAAAAGAAACTAGTAAACTTGGGCTTAGGAATACCTTTTTTAGATGGTTTCTTTGATTGATCTTCATGGTTACAATCCTTGACATTGTTCTTGCAAGGAGGTATCTCAGGTTCTTCTATCTCAACCTCAGATAAAAACTCTATCTTTCCTTTGATCATGATTTTCATTATATCCTACTCCTTTCTTGTCTCCAACAGGCTTCTACATGTCAATTTGTTTATCTAATTTCTGTCTGCTCTCATGAAGTTTCTCTATGTGACCTTTAGTTTGTTCAAGTTCACTAGTAATGGTGATGCATTATCTTTCTACCTTGCCGTATTCTATTTTCAATGTATTCAGCTCACTTTCCAAAATTTACATTCTATCCTTTGTATTTGATAGTTGATTTTGCAATCTTTCATTTACTTCTTTTTAAACATCAAGTTCTTTCATCAAGTTCAATTTTGTGATCTCCAATTCATCCCTCAAGGAATCATTTTCATGCTTCAGCTACTCAATTTGATCTTGGTTTGATAACTTTTCAGTTTGTGCTTCCATAAGATTATCTCTCATTTTTATTTCATGTTCAAGTTGCTTCTTCAATTTCTTGATAAAATCATATGCCTTCCTTAGCTTGTACTTTAGATATAATCTATCTGCATTAGCATTTTCCACATCTTCCAAATACATTTCATAATTCTTCTTCAAGTTTTCCAAATCCATCTCGATCTCCCCAAATCTGTTAAGCTTTTCTTTCAGGGGCCTAAGGCTCTGATACCAATTGTTAGGATTTGGTAACACTGAGAGGGTGGGGGGGGGGGGGCTGAATCAGTGTTATAATGCTTAATTAAATTCTTTAACTACTTGAGCCAACAGATAAATATATAACAAAAAATGAATAACCATACAACAAGGATAAACATAGAAGAGCCCATTACACCATATTTGTTTTTGAGGAAACCCTGTTAAGGGAAAAACCTTGGTGGGGATGGTACCCACTAAATTTTGCACTATGAATCTTGAAACCCTATTAGGAGATGATTATTATAGTATAGGAATATCCCTGTTAGGGGATGTATACAATAAGATCCCTATTAAGGAATCAACCATGTTAAAGGTCCTAGCCCTGTTAAAGGAAAATAATCTATGTTAGGGGTGTACAGTAGGTGCAACAACACTTACAACAATTTTTTTGTCTTGCATACAAAGAGTTAATAGAGCATTCCTTGAAGAAATCTCATTCTCCTTCCTCTTGACTTTTTCTCTTCCTTTTAGATGCCTTCACAATTCACATATAACATCCATCAATTATCATCATGTCATCATCACTCACTTATACAAAAGTGATTGTATACTTATACTCTGTTAGAAGTATAATTACAAAAGCTAGTCAAAATTTCTCTAGCTAAACATCATATTAATTCAAGCGCACTTGCACACTTTATTAACATCCTTAGTCAGCCTTAAATACAAGATAGCATCCAAAAATAACTTTCCAATTGTTCAAAAATTCATCCTTAGTGATCTCTAACAAGTAATGCTTTGTTTACTGTCTTCACATCCAATCAACTAAACATATCTCTTCAATCCTTTAATGTTAACATGTACAAACTCACACACATGTGAACTCAAAACATTCCATATATATGCATGTTCCTACATGTGCATATGTGTGCTTGTGCTAACCACTTGCCAACAAACATGACCCAATATACAGGAGGTCAGTTTTGGAAAATGATGAAATCAAGTGAAAGATTCAAGACTTGATCCATAAGGGACACCTTCAACAAAGTGCTTCACCATGTGTCAGTCCAATTGCTAAGAAAAAAAATGGGACATGGAGACTTTGTATTGATTACATGGTATTGAAAAAAATAATTATAAAAAATGGATATCCAATCCCTCAAATTGATGACCTCTTGGATCAATTTATGGGGGCAAAGTTATTTACAAAAATTAATTTGAAATTTGATTATCACCAAGTATTAATTGATCCATCAGATGTGTGGAAGAATTAATTTAAGTCGAAGGAAGGCTTGTTTGAATGGTTGGTTATTCTTTTTGGTGTAATAAATTCTCCTACCACATTTATGAGATTGATGAATGAAGTGCTTAGACCATTCATTGATTATTTTGTGGTTTTCTATTTGGATGACATACTCATCTTTAGAAAAACTTGGTCTAAGGATTTGTAACATGTTGAACAAGTGCCCTCAACACTACAAAAACATAAACTCTATGCCAACATAGAAAAATGTTATTTTGGTATGCATATTATCCAATTCTTAGGGTATGTCATTGATAGTGAGGGTGTTCACGTCAACCCTGAAAAGATACAAATAATCAGAGATTGACCACCTCCTAAAATTTTTATAAAGCTTCATAGTTTCCTAGGCCTAACTAATTTCTATCATAGATTTGTATTTGGTTTCTTACACTTATCATGGCCTCTTAATCAATCACTGCACAAGAAATTTTTTAGTGGACAAAGGAAAATAAATAAGTAATTGAGGAATGAAAGAAAATAATATGTTCAACACCAATATTGGTCCTTCTAGATCTCTAATAGTCATTTAAAATAGAAACAGATGCATCTGATTATGTTCTTGGCATTGTACTCATGCAACATGGACATCCCATTGACTATCATAGTGGATTTTTTTTTGATACATTATGTAGCTACCCCACCTATGAAAAGGATTTGTATGCTATTGTTCAGGCCTACAAACAATAGAAGCATTATATACTGAGAAAGGAAGATTTTATACATATGAACCATAAACCTTTTCAATTCTTGCAAACACAAGGGAATTTGTAGAATGATAGGAAACAAAGGTGGTCAACTTCTCTACAACAATTTCACCTCAACATTCATCATAAAAATGTAAGAAGTAATAAAGTAGAAGATTGTTTGAGTAGGCCTCCAATTGAAGGTTTGATAACGGTGTTGGATTCATGTGGCCATCAGTCCACAACTTAGACTCAACTATAGGGTAATGACCCTGATTTTGATGACATTTATAGTAAATTGGTAGGAGGAAAGTCTATCTCTAAATTCAAGTTACAAGTTGGTTTCTTTGCCATGTTGATCATATATGTGTCCCCACTAAAGAAAAAAAGATAATGATATGGGAAGCACACTACAATCATGTTGTAGGACATTTTTGTATTGGTAAGACTACTATCAACCTTCAAAAGTATTTCTATTGGCCAAAAATGAAACATGATATAATTTTATATATACAATCTTGTCCAACCTGTGCAATTGGAATACCAAAAAATTGTAAGTTGGGCCTATATTTACCATTACCTATTCTTGATAAAACATGGTAGTCTATTTCAATAGATTTTATGTTTGGACTTCTAACTACCAGATGGGGACATGATTGCATATATGTAGTGGTAGATAGGTTTTCTAAAATGGCTATCATGGTGGCATGTAAAGATGTGGTTTATGCAAAAGAGACTTCCATTTTTTTTTGAACATGTTGGGTTCATTTCAGTTTTCCAAAAAGCATTATTTCTGATAGGGGTAGAAAATTCATCAATAAATTTTGGTTTTCACTATGCGATAGAATGGACACAAAGTTGACAAAGTCTATAACATTCCATCATCAAAGGGATAGGTAGATAAAAGCAGTAAATAGAGTGATTATTCATATCTTATGGATGTATCAGTCCAAGCATCCTTTCTCATGGGATGAAATATTACCCTACGTGAAACACAACTACAACTGTTCACTTCATAGTACTACAGGGCATGGTCAATTTGAGGTCTGCCTTGGGTATCAACCATTGGAACCTATGGATATAACACTACCTTTTTTGCAATCTGATAGTCTATTGAATGTTGACAAGGAGGTAGATAAAGTATAAAAATTTATTGATAAGATCATACATAGAAGATCAATCAAAAGTATAAGGACATACATGATCAACATAGAACTCCTCATCAATTCCAAATTGGTGAAAAGGTATGGTTACATCTTGAGAAGGAGCATCTTTAAGGACCAAATAGAAAGCTTCATCCTTTTTTTTATGGCCCATATACCATTGTGAAGTAAGTTGGTGAAAAGTATTTTGAACTTAATTTTCCGTTTTGGGGTTGCATCCAATTTTGAATATGGAATCACTACAACCTTATTTTCCTCCTTTGCTAGAAATTTCCCAAGCTACTGAGCACATTAAAACTAAAGATTTTAATCCATTTGCTAATACTCCATTACAGTGTGACCATGTCATTGAAGTCATTCTAAAGAATGAGAAATTAGAAAATTCCTCTTTATTGGGTGGTTCAAGCTAGTCAAATTTCTCATTAGGGAAAGTGGTTAGCCAAGGAACAAATGGAAGAAAAATTTCCTCATCTATTGAAGTATTAGATAGTGAAATGAGGTCCATTTCTTCTCCAGGGGGAAAGAATGATCTAGAGTGTCTAGGGGTATAGAATGAAGGAAAACTAAAAATCCAAAACTTTCATATTTTTTTTCTATTTTTTCTAGGTTCTAGTAATTTGCATTTTTGGAGGTCTTCAGAGAAAAATTAGGTGTTGAGACTATCACTAGTCCTTAAAATTTGGTTGCTGAAGCATGCTATTTTAGGGACTAAAATTAGATTTCTTGGATATCTTTCCAATGGTTCAAATGGTTCTACAATTTGAGCACCGAGTCAAATGTTATGACCCCACCAAGTTGGGATAAATAAATTCATAGTTTTATATTTTTTTTATGGCTTTTGTTTGTTTTTATAACAACCAGCCATTCATTTCGAATTTTTATGGTTGTGGTGACTTTTGATGTTCTAAAAATTGTATATATTCTTATAGTTTTGAATAATAAAATGGTTTTTGGAATGCATACAATTATTTCTTAAGTTTGCAATTTTTATTCCAAATTGAACATAATATTGTAGATTTTGTTTCACACCAAATATTATTGCTTCAAACCTTATCTTGATTCAAATCATTATTGCAGTGAAGCTAAAGAATATTCCTAGATGATGATTGGTTGTGCTGATGAGGATAGAGAGTTTGAGACAAGTTGTTAGGGATGGATCACTATTGGATGAAGTAGAGGTCTCCATCTATGCTTTGAATTTATACACTTATTATTTTTACTATTTGTTGCATGCTCCCCTAGGTTGAATATGGTTACTACCCAACCCAGGCACCATAGTCCCTCTAGAGTGCCATAGTCCCAAAAAGGTTTGATAGTCCCTTTTGGATTCCAAAGTCTTCCTAGAGAGCCAAATTCCTCAGAAGGTTCCATAGTGCTTCCAAGGTGCCTTAGTCCCAAAAAGGACATCATAAGGCACATAGGGGTGTGATGTTTTCATATGCATACAAATTACTAATATGGTACCATTTTCTTGTGATTTCATGTATGTATAGAGATTCAAGAACATGTAGGTACCAGAATCATGACCTTCCTACGAGGTAAGATGTGAGATCTCAGTGTGAAGGATTTGAGTGTGTTGAGAGATTTTGGATTGTATTGGGTATATCACATAGTAGTCATGTGATATAATAATGTGATGTTGATGGCTCTTATGGAGAAATGGGACTCAGATACCTCTACCTTCCATCTACCAATGGGAGAGATGAAACTCACATTAGAATATGTGTATCAAATTACTATATTTATTGTCCAATGGAGGAAAGTGAGATTGGAGACTAAGTAGACAGATACAAAGATCTAAGCAGATAAGATTTACTACCTCAATAGGCCCACACCTAAAAAGTGGAAAGAAATGATATGTATAAACTTGCTTATGTACATAGGAAAGGATGTTAAATTGGTGAGAAAGGTAATCATATCTACTATTGCACTTGCTATGAATCTAGATTATTGGGGCACACAATTTACTTCATGCCTTAGAAATATGATCCAGAGCACAGAGGGGGATCATGCTATCTTATCATGGGGTAGGAGTA
>BSBK01004666.1:180000-270000 GCA_027943335.1 Chamaecyparis obtusa
AATTAGAATAGTAGATAGGAGAATGTGAACCATCATCCTCTATTTTAGTTGCAATGTATCTATGAACCAATTCCCATCATCGCTGGTATCTGACATCTTTTCTAATAAAATACAACTAATTGAATGTTTTGAAGGAAAGTTTGACAATGGAAAAAGTTTGACAATGGAATGGATAATTGAAAGATAGTGATTGATAATCACCGAGCTACTAAAGTATATGTAAGAAAATTAATCAGTTAATGTATTGTCATTGATGTGAACTAGTTTTGACTCTACTTATCATGATGGTTACAAACATCTTAAGAAGGAAAATGGTAAAGGAAAGAGATATCTACATGAAGATGAGATGGATAAGAAAGATATGGATATGGTATACATTGGGTAACTTATTGATGAGTTTATGACATTATATTGATGACTTGACTGTATTACATGATTCTATTATGTATTAAAGATCAGGAATGAACAAGTTTATGTGGTTGATAAATGAAGATTTTTGTATACACCGAGCATGTGTAGTGTATACCGAGCATAGTATTAACCGAACTAGTTATCATTGATGCATTTTGGTATTGACTGAGTGAAAGAAATAAATGGAGTTTATAACAACTGACTAAAAATGATGAGCTAGACAATTGTTTATGATTTTGAGGTAGATGTTTGTTATGATGATCAAATGACTAAAAAAATTCAAAGATGATCAGATAAAGAAGAATGAAACATATTATTGACACAACTGCCGATGATGGTTAAAGCAGCAAAATGAATGGTGAATATTAAGAGGAAAAATCTATGCATGAAAAGAAAAAGGTTTATGATGTCTATATAAGGAGACATGAGATTCATTATTGAGTCTAGGTTTCTTGATGTTGTAGGAGAATTCACTTGAAAAGAATGTTTTCATGCAACACTGATCAAACAGGTTGAAGATAGAACCGAGCAAAACTATAGACAACACTGAGCATTAGAGAAAGTAATTACCAAGAAAAATAGAGTTGGAGGAAATGAATATGTTGAATTGATTATTGATCAAAGGTATTTTTGAGCTTAGCATAGATCTGAAAATATGCAAATCAAGTTGTATTTGAATTAGATCATTACTATATCAGTTTAACCATTGCTACAGATAAATCTCTTAACTGAGTGGGACTCAATAGTCTTTATATTTAAATATGACATTCAATGAATGTTGATTATTTTCTTGTTGACCCCATAGTGAATGTTTGGTCAAAGGATAAATGTTAGTGATAAATTATCTAACCAGGTCACACCTCACAGTGTGTTTTGTAACCTTTAATAGGGTTGGCTCCTAACCGAACTCACTTCAGAAGAGTGAATTATATTGGGTTACCGGTCCTAGGTGGTTTTTCCCCTAACAGGGTTTCTACGTTAAAAATCTATGTGCTATAATTGTATGGATGTGTTGAATTGTTATTTTACTTTACACATTTCTATAACTGGATAGATCGGTAAAAAAAATATTTAATTTACCAGTAATCGGTAGATGAAGAGAAATACACAATTGATATTTTACTGAATTGATTATTTGATTGAAAAGTATTGTTATATACATCTAGGAGTATTTGGGACTATATGATAACTGGACTTAACCGATTCACCCCCCCTCTGTTATCTAACACTTTTCACCTTAATTGTCTGATATAAATTGACTCTCCTCTTCTAGCATAATACTATCGGCATATCATTTATAAAGTTTACCCTATGATGTAGAGTTACTTCAATAAACTTCTATCTTACATATTTATTTTATTTTGAAATAGTCCCACCTTAAATGTTTATGTGGGGAGGTGTAAAATTATATTTGTCATCGAAGAAGGCCTCCAACTCCATTATCTAATATAAATAACACTTGTCATCAAAGAAGGCCTTGAACTCCATTGTCTGATATATCTAACACTTTTCACCTTAATTGTCTGATATAAACTGACTCTCCTCTTCTAGCATAATACTATCGACATATCATTTATAAAGTTTACTCTATGACGTAGAGTTACTTCAATAAACTTCTATCTTACATATTTATTTTATTTTGAAATAGTCCCACCTTAAATGTTTATGTGGGGAGGTGTAAAATTATATTTGTCATCGAAGGACTCCAACTCCATTTGACAATTTGTACTAACACAATAATTAAAATTGTCTTTTTTTCCCTTCCAAAACCATGTCAAATCAAGTGATGAAGATCTATAATTTGAAGCACAAGCTCATTTCCATATAGAGAATCATAAGAATGTCACCTGATTAGATACATGTCCAGCCAAAAGATATTAAATTCCAAAGAGATCTCCTAGCTGATGTTGACACCCTACAAACAATAAATTTGCATAAAATCCATACAATTTTAACTTGGAAAAAATATCAAACATAATCATAGAACTTTGGAATTTGGAATAGGGCTTCATTGTGACATATTAAATTGTAGGAAATAATTGGATTGGAAAGGAGGAGCACAAGTATTTAGATATTTACTATCAAACATGGGTGGTTGAAAAGATTATAATATGTAGACAGTACAATCGGTGCACACCTTAAAAAATTTCCATTCAACAGAGGTACCAAATGAGGTTCTGGGAGGTTGAGAATGGATGAACACACTTATTTATAGGAGAAAAACATGATTACAAGGCCAATTAACATGTTGGATATGGGATTCAAGAGGCCATTTTAAGGATATTTTTACATTGTATGGAGCTTTAAATTTTGCAAAAATTTACAGTCCCAATAGTGGATCTTGTTGGGGACGTATGCCCCCTCTGGGAATAGAGAGAATCCAATGAATCTTTGGGAAATAAGACCACGTTCCTACTCCATTATGATATGCTAAATTACTTCCCTTTGCAGAAATCAAATTCTATCCAAAATTGGTGGCCCTAGGCCACCCAAAAGAAATATCAATGTTTTCCTTTGTCAAAAACATGATACTAATCATGAAGCAATATTAGAAATCTGAAAATATTCCCACCACCTATTTTGATGTCACAAAATACATTATCCTTCATCTCCTTAAATCTCATCAAATATTCTAATTGATAAAAAAAACTGTCACTTGTCATCCATCCTGAATTAGTGTGCTCAATCTTAGATATAAAAATGTTTAGGGCACCCATAAATTTCTATTGTGACTCTTGCGAAATGAAAAATCCACATTTATTTTTTACTTGTGCATCATGTTTGAAAGAGAATTTATCTAACAATAATCTTTAATGGTGACTCATTCCTTTTGAAAAATTTATGTGACCAAATTTAATGTTCCAAGTGGGCTCCACCTCAAGATTATTTTTACAACATCTCCATTCATCAGTTTTATTCATATTATTTTGCATTGTATTCATTGAAACAGCCTCCCAATATATTGGGAATATTTTCTCCTTCTCATATAGTGAATTTGAGCACATATAAAAATTATTTCTAGATATACTTTGCCAAGATGTTTGATCTTTCTTTTCATATATTAGGTTTGAGAACACAGAGAGATCATCTTTGAAAATATTATAACAATAATTTACATAATCCCTTTCTATTTTATCACCATAGATTGACAATTTTTAGGGTATTTTAAAAAATACTTACCGCCACCCACTGCTCATAATACACACTTCTATTGAATAGATAGTCCTAAAAAATATTCACCATCTCCATTTCATCAATGAAGCCATTATAATATTTTTCTACAAATGGATCTTCTTCTTGTTCATCCAGAAACTCATTGGACATGTATTCTATCTACATCATTTTACTATTTTTCTCATTACTACATTTTGGAAAAAAATTGGGGCCATTTTTCTACATATACCTCTTATATTCTCTGTCCAACAAATCTAAAATTTTTTCACTACTGAGTGAAGATTCCTCTTGCTCCACTTCATTCTTATCATCTGATTCTATATGAGTGTCATTAGGATTCTCAAGTATGGATACTTCTTCAATTTGATCGCAAATTTCTTCTTCCATGTCATCATTCTTTTCACACATTATTTTCTGCAACCATTCATTGAACATATATTTCATGTACTGGAGTAAGCACAAATATCAACTGGTAGTAATGAAATATTATGGATTCATTCAACTTATTGTATAATTCATCATGATGAGGCCTAATATTTTGAGGTGTTTTCCCATAATTTTCAAAAATAATTATGAAAAATTTAACTATAGGCTCATTTTCATACCTCTCTATGTTGAAAAATGTATCTAAAAGAGATGCATAAGCTTCTAAATCTACAATACACAAATGATCTTCATTCTTTGAGTACTCACCGTCATCTTCTCTTATGCCATGAAACTCATCTAAGAACCAATGGTTGAACTCAATCCATGATGCAATACATTGAGTAGGCAATGGATCATAAATGTCATGTGCATTGTCTTTTAGTGATCTAGACAATAATTTCATCATTTGATCTTATGCACAAATCTGATAGTCTTCTATGAATTCATAGTATGCCTCCAAATGCCTAAGTGAAAATTTATCCCAATCCCCACAAAACTTTGGCACGAGTTCTACAAGGTTATGAAAAAACTTGTTAGGATGACACTGGAAGTTTCTAAGGTCTAATGGAATGAAATATGGAGGAATAAATGATTCTCTCCATTTTAGTTTTTTCTGATTAAGTGAGGTTTCATTCTGGTACATTTTGAATATCTGAATCTTCTTTCTTCATTCATTATTTTTTTGTCAATAGAGTCACCACCTCTTTTAAAGAGTAAAATGTTGTACTGATATTCTGATTTATTTTCTCTAGTAGAGTGATTTTCCATAGATTCTAAAATATCAAATTTATAGTAATCTACCACTAGAGTTTTTAGATCCAATTCAATAATGTCTCTATGAATGACTCCCTAGTAGAGTCACCAATTTTTTGTTTGTGTGACTCAAATGAGGAAATCCCAACTAGTCTGATCCAATGCCAAAGGTTCTGGATGATTCAACAATATTTATTATTTAACTTCCCCTAAAGAGTAATTCTCCTATGTTCTCCCCAGCAGAGTCACCAATCTATTGGTTCCCAAAACTACAGATTAGAAATCCAAGAGATCTTTGCCACTTTCTCTTATATGGATTCCTCAATCAATGATCAAATTTACCTACACTTATGGCTCTATAGGACCAAGGCGCTAGGTGGGTAGGCCTATTCCTTAATCCAAACACCGGGCTTAAGGATTTTTATAGCAGATGGAAACTGAATCAACCTCTCAAGAGGGAAAATATTCTTGAGATAGATCTAGTTGCGTGATTTCATAACTGATTGCTTGCTTTTTTATATAAAGGTAGTTGAATGAAAAGATTGATTAAAGAGATTTGATATTTGAAAAATGTTCTTAAACTATGAATGATTAGCAAGAAACCAGGTACTCACTCCTTCACAATAGATAAGATGTAATGCCCTGCTAGGGAACCCAAGAGAAATTAACCTAAAACTTGTTGCTAAGTTTACCAAATAATTTTTTTTCTTAAGAGTTTAAAATCAATAATGAATAACAATGGGGAAGAAATCTAATATAAGATAATACATACTTGTAAATATAAGTCATTTACAGATTACAAGTATCAAGGGTTCCATGATGTAGAAATACGTATGAGTTAATTAATCTACTAAATACAATCCAACACATAATCACATGATATATCTTAGGTTTATTTTAAACTCAAATTGAAATATTCCTAATCATTTACTTAATCATAATGAAAAGAACACAAATTATTAAATACAATAACATATTCATTTCAACTAAATAGTAAGATACATCCATTTACAACTATCACTTGTAGCTCAGTTGGCTGGGACTTGAGGTCTGCTCCCTTGAGGTCACAGGTTTGATTCAGCTTTGTAGTGGAAAGGGCTATGGGTCAGTTTCCTTTACGAGAATAGTGTGCCAAGTACCTGCTTCGCTAACCCAAGGTATAGGACTGGACTTTGCTGCTAACATTTTGATTGGTGAAGATGAAGATGATGAATGATGAGTAGGGAGGGTGAATGAATGGCGAGCAGGGAGGGCACTTATTGAATGGCGATCAAGCATGGAGATTGCATGGCAGAAGGTAGCCTTTGTAGTCTTAGAGTTAGATGTTTCAACAGTATTGTCAGGATCAGCAAGTTTAATTTTGACCAGGTGCAAGATCATGAACAGATTCAGGATCAGGATCAGGTGAATGGTTTTACCCTCAGTTGGGATCAAATCATAGGACTCGGGAGAATGAAAAACCCTTTCATCATGATGATTGTACAAATATTTTCTCGTCAATGCCCATTGTGTAGCTGGTGGTGCACATGCATGATGATCTCAGGCTTCAGAGGTGTCTTTTTAGGGAAACACACTCTAGCAAGGGGGAGAAATCAATCTTCCGAGGGAAAGTAGTAGTTCAGCCTGCGAAACCATTTTTTGTTAATCCCCACTTTCACGATCATTGGGGGAAAGACAAACTGAAAGATAAACGCTCAAGACAAACAAAGATGGATTTTCCTCTAGAATTATGGGACAAATCGCTGCCATGGCAAGGATTCTCGACTTTTGATAAAGGGGAGTCATCAAAACAGATTCAAAAACACTCCGCAAAACACGCATTTTCAAAAATATTTTGGGCAGGATGTGAAAAATTCAAAAAATCCCAAAGCTTTCAGCCATGCAATAGATCAGAGGAATAAGGGTTTTCCTCATCCACATTAGGGTTGGAAGAATGGAGTTCATGGCAACAAAAAGAGTCGTCAAGTCGAGAAACAACCTATTTTTGATATTTGTGAGGGAACCCCACCTGGTTCTCCACCTCACATTACATATTCTCCTCAGAAGGCCATGGGTAAAGATTCGAGGCCGGGCCAGGGTAAGGATAATCCATTATCACTTGACTCTCTTGGCACAGCAGGATTGAAATCATAATCAGTTCCTTCTGCAACGATATTGAAAGACTTGATTCAGGGTCCACCTAGGACTCCCTTCAACCCAAATAAAGAGCAACAAGTGTGGAAAAAGAAGCAAGCCACAATAGTCAACCCAAATGAGTCTCATTTATCCTCATCAGATTGGGTGAAAATTACACTTCCAAGCCATTTGCTGCAAAATTCAATTGGATATCTCTAACAATCTACCTTAATAGGTAAGTTTTCATCTGCTTTATTGCATTATTCTAATTTGAAAGAATGAGCTTCTTCATTTTGGCCAGGACTTAAAGATATCTTCTATATTGATTGAAAATCTCAGTACTTTGTGGCTATCTTTGATTCCAAGGTTTCTAGGGATTTGGTCCATAAGAAAAAAAATTGGTTCTATTGTGGGGTGGGTCTTTTTACAATGGTCTGGATTCCTAATTTCAAACCTCAGCCTATTGATATTCATTTTTACCCTTACTGGATTTCTTTCCCGTTCCTTCCTCTTGAATATCAAGATCCTCAAATTATAGAAATCCTTGCAAACAAATTGGGAATCTTTTTAAAGCATGACCTGATTCCTTATGATCATCCTCATTTGGATGTTAGAGTTTGATTACTCCTAAACATGCAGAAGCCTCTTCCTACTCGCATCTCGATCAACTCTTAGTGGGGTTTGTGGGATCAGCCCATTAAGGTCCAGGATGAACAAATGGTTCAGAAATTTCAAGCAAGATTGGGTCATTTAAAAACCCAATCTCAACACAAAGTTCAGGGTTTACATGAAGTTTGTTCTGACCATAGTATAGATCCCAATTTGTGTGTGCACAAAGCTATTTTAGAATGTGATATGCCTCCCAAGGATTCAGTATAGGAGCATAAGAGTCTGGTTATATGAAATTCTATAGGAGTTAAGCTGTCTAACACTTTCAAATTGGCTGTATATTTCATGCAACACTTTTCAGCTGTACCAAAAGGTCTCTATGCCTCTCTGCCTATAAAATTTCCCCTGCATAACATGGTCCCGACTATATTGCTGATTAAACCATCAATGGTAGAATCTCCATTAGCTTGTACTAAATCAAGGAAATTGGTTGCTAATAATCAGTATGCAGATTGGAAATTACATCTAATTGGAGACCAGATTGCCTCAATGATTGCTTCTAATCTAATTTTTGGTATAGTAGAGGAAGAAGGTATTAATTTAGGCAATCAAATGTCTTATGATCTTGATGAACTACTTAAAGAATTTCAACATTGGAATTCTCAGATTACTCCAAAGAAAGCTAACAGTTGTAAGATCTTAGAAATTGAAGGAAATGCATGCCAAGCTGACAAAATGACTCTTTGTTTGGACTCCTTCACTACTGATGACCCTCTAGGAATTGAGGATTGTATTTATCAACAAGTAGCAGAAAAGTCAGCTTCCCATTTTGAGGTCACAAATTCAGTGGACAATGAGAATAACAGGGACCAGTCTGACTCCCTAATACAAAATACCTTTAATCTATTTGACCATCATCAGTCTTTTTCAATTGTTCAAACTTCGTCATAGAAACAACAACCCTTCAAGATGCCCAAATCGAGAGGTCGACCAAAGGGGTCAAAGATTAAATCTGAGATTGCTGCAGGGGTTCAGATGACATTGGATGAGAAATTTGTAGTTACCAAAAGAGTGACGAGGAGAACAAAATGTTCTCCTTGTCAACAATGAAAATATTCTCATGGAATGTTAGAGGCATTAATGCCTCTAACAAAAGAAAATGGATTCATCAATCAATTGAATCTATGAAGGTTGATATTGTTCTATTACAGGAGACAAAATTATCACAAGATACATTTGAAAAAACTCTAGCTAAATGGCCAAAGTGGTCTTCATCGCACTCCCCTAGCATTGGAGCTTCTTGTGGTCTTGCTATTTTATGGAATTCGCTTAAAATTGAGGGTCACATAATTCACCATAACCCGAACTGGAAAATCTTAGAGATGTCAGAGTTTGATATGCCTTTCATTTTAATTAATGTTTATGGCCCCACTTCTACTAATGATAAACTTAAAGTCTGGGACAAATTATCTCAGCTAATTCAAATGCAAAGCTCTCATCAAGTCATTTTGGTGGGTGATTTTAATGCAATCCTGAATTAGGAAGAAAAAGTTGGAGGCATTTTCCCTCCTCTCAAAACTATTCAGGATTTCTCACAATTTGTGGACAATAATGATCTCATGGATGTCAAACCTCTTAATGGTAAGTTTACATGGACGAATAGGAGAGCTGGTTTTGCACAAATTGTAGTTCGGTTGGATAGATTTTTAGTTTCTCATGAATGGAAAGTAGGAAACTATCATTTTCAGTCAGAAATATTGTCATTACCAGATTCTGATCACTTTCCAATTTCCCTAAGCATCAGTCAACCAGTTATTGTTTGAAAGAATGTGGTTGAGACATCCACATTTTATTCCCCTTGTAAAAAAATGGTGGATCAGTGCCCCCTTTTTTGTAGGCTCTAGGATGCATCAATTTGCCAAGAAATTACAACATGTTAAAGTACAGATCAAAAATTGGAATCAGCATGTATTCAAGAATGTATTTAAATAGAAAGAGCTGGTCAAATTGCAGCTGGATGAAATATATAGTAACATCATTCAACATGGGATGAACAATGATACCTATGTTAAGCAAAAATGTCTTTAGCAAGAGTGGGAGGAATTATGTAGTAGGGAGGAAGAGTATTGGAGACAAAAGTCTCGAGAAGTATGGCTACAACAAGGAGATAAAAACACAAAATTCTTCCACGCATCGGCTCAACAAAAATGAGTAGCTAAAACAATCTTTCAAATTAAAGAATCAGACACGGGTAATGTCTTATCCAATGCACAACAAATTAGAAATGAAGGTGTCAAATTTTTTAAGAACCTTCTCGCTCCAGCAGAATACCCAACTCCTGCTTCTTCTCAAGTTGATGATCTCCTCCAGAATGTACCAATAATGGTGTCCCACAATGAGAACACAAAACTGATGGCTCCTTTCACCCTTCAAGAAATTAGGGAGGTAGTATTTTCATTTCCTCCAGACAAGGCTCCTGGTTCGGATGGCTTTACGACGCTCTTTTTTTAGAGCTGTTGGGAATTTATGGGCTGGGATTTACTAGCAGCTATTGAAGAATCTTAAAAAAATTGTTCCATGCTCAAAAATGTTAACACTACAAATATTGCAATCATTCCAAAAATTAAGGAGCCTAAAACCTTTGTTGATTTCTGCCCAATCTCACTTTGTAATCTCACATATAAAATTGTCACCAAAGCTATCTATTTACGTCTTCAACATCTTCTTCTGCATATTATTTCTCCTGAACAAGGTGGCTTTGTCCTGGGTAGAGAAACAATGGAGGGAGCAATGGTTGCTCATGAAGTTCTCCATTCCATTAACACTAACTAGTCTTCCAATTTTGTTATCAAGTTAGATATGCAAAAGGCTTATGATAGAGTTTGTTGGAATTTTCTCTTTCAAGTTCTTCAGAAAATGGGTTTTTCTAAAAGGTGGTGTAAATGGATTAAAGCATGTATTTTGGGGGCTTGGTATTCAGTTATTATTAATGGCTCAACAACAGGTTTCTTTTCTTCTACACAAGGTGCTAGACAAGGAGATCCACTATCTCCGGCTCTCTTCATTATCATGGCGAAAGCATTTAGCAGGACTATTAAGCATTATCATTTAAGTAACAAGTGGAAAGGAGAAAAAATTGAAGGCACATCAATATCTATTACACATTCCTTGTTTGCAGATGACAGATTACTTTTTGGAGTGTCGCAAGTTTCATAAGCCAAGCAGATCAAGAAAATTCTACATCTATATTAAGAGGTTTCAGGGTAGAAAATTAATTCCCAAAAGTCAAAGATCTTTTTATTCAACACTAATAGAGTAATATCATACAAGATTGTGTAGATTTTGGGTTTCTCAGAGGATTTCTTACCTTCCACTTATCTTGGTATTCCTTTCTTTATGGGATCCAATAAGACAAACTATTGGAATGGTATTCTCCAAAGAATTAAGAGCAAAGTTATGTCATGGCAAGTAAGACAACTTTCATTATCAGGTAGAATCTTACTTATTAAATCGGTACTCTCTGCAATTCCAAATTACTACTTGGCGGTCCTGCAAGCCCCTTCTTCAGTCTTAGTACAAATTCAGAAATTAATCAGAGGTTTTCTTTGGGTGGGAAACATGACAAATGAAAAGAAAATTCCTCTCAGTTCTCTTCAAGACATGGCTCATATCCCTGCGTTAGGGGATGTGGGGGTGCATGACATGTCAAAAAGGAATAAAGCTTTTGGTGCCAAGCTGGTTTGGAAAATGCACAACAAACCACAATCTATGTGGTGTCAAATAATGTAGTAGAAATACTTGGATAACAATGATCCACATAAATTTTTTTCAATATTAGACCCTCCTAAGGGCTCTGTTATTTGGGATTTTATGACTTCATCCAGAGATATTGTCCTCAAATACATCTCTTGGGAATTAAACTGTGGTGACAAGATTAACTTTTGGAGAGACTCTTGGAATGGTCAACCTCCACTAATTACACTACCAAACATTCAGGAAGCAGTGATAGCCTCAGAAGTAGCTTGGGGAAATTTTGTCATTCACTTTATTGATGCAGTCTGTCTTTCTTCAAGGAAAGTATTTTGGAAGGATCCAGACCAACTTCCTTTAGATATACAAACTAGACAGCTCCTTAAAGAGATACTTTCAAATAGAATAACATTTGTATCCAACCAGGAGGATCAACTAATGTGGATACCAGCCAAAAATGGTAAATACTCAATCAAAGAAGGTTACAAACTTCTACAAAGAGCTACATCAGAGAGGAATCCATCTTGAGCCTATTCATTTTGTTGGAATAATGTGGTATTACCAAAGGCAGGCTGCTTTGCATGGCTAGCGATTAAGCATAGGATTCTAACAAGTGATTGGTTAGAAAGGTTAAGTATTGCTCCTCCATTTAAGTGTGTATTATGTGATGAAGAATACGAATTAGTTGATCATCTATTTGTTAGGTTTCAATTTTCATATCAGTGTTGGATGTTTGTTCTCAGAAAATTAAATTATTCCACTCCATTGCAAAATAACATTTGGGATATTTTTCAAGCATGGCCAATCCCTTACCCTCATGCATTTTTTATCAAAATTTGGAAATGCACTCCAACACTAGTACTTTGGGCAATACGATGGGAGAGGAATAAGAAGATCTTCATAAAAGAATTTTCTTCCCTAGACAAAGTGAAGGAGGGGATAGAAAAATTGATATCAGAGGTTACTAATGCAAGTGTTAGCAAATGCAAAATCAACCCACCTATTACTACATGGGATGTAGGTATCATTCAGGATTGGAAATTATTATTTATACCATTAGGAACTAGACTCAAAAGAAACCAAACAAAGATAGATAGATCAACAGTGTATTGGCAACCCCGACAGTCAGGATTTGTGAAGCTCAATTTCGATGGGGCATCTAGAGGCAATCTAGGTCAATCAGGGTTAGGCGCATGTTTAAGAGATTGTAAAGGTAAAGTGCTTGCCATTACAATGACCCCTTTACTAGATGGAACTAACAATATGGCAGAGGCTCAGGCTTTACTGTCATGGTTAATACTTGCAAAGAAAGGGGAATATAAATGGGTCCTGATTGAAGGTGACTCACAAGTTATAGTGAATGCATGCATTAAGAGACAAATGACTTGTTGGCTTTTAAACTTGTTCCCACATGGTGCTAGGTTTACACTATGATTGACAAACTGGTTAGTCTTCGCTCCAAAGTCTGACAGGGAAAAAGTGCCAATTGATGAGGACCGAGGGCATCCTCCTTCTGCTTTGAGCTCCACATCACTCAGGTGGGTATTGCCTCATCTGCACACTCATGACTCTTCTTGATGACTGAAAGGCCTGCAGATGTATTATTGTGGAATAGTTACCAGACTCCTATAGGTATCCTGTACCCCAATGAAACCAAATTTGATGCAATAACCTGCTTGCATGCAATGAGTCTGAAAACCAGATACCTACACTAACAGCAAGAAAGGGAAAGAGTGGGACTGAATGTGAATGATTTTAAATGGGTTGAAAGGACCCCTGAGATGCCCTAAGTCTCTCATAGACCAGTGCCTTGTCCATTGGGCCACAGAGTCAAATACAATATTGCAAGGGACAACTATGAAACAAGAAAACAATATACTCAATGTGTTGATGCCTAACATCAATCACACACCATGACCAAACCTCAACTTAGCACCCACCTGTGTATTCAAGTATGTTATTATCCACTCAAAAGATTTTAACCCTCCCCTTAGAAGAGACCTATAAATAGATAATACATTAACCAACATCCACTGGAAGACAAGCATGACATATCTTTGACACCTCAGCTCATACATACATGAACACTAACTCTGAACTAGTTATCCCTGCGAAGACAACTCCACTTGCAAGCACATAGGCAGTGCAAATAGAAAAATCAAACACCCTTGATGTATGATTAATGAATCCATAATTCAAATGGAGATAGTTTGGTAACAGTAAGAATATATTAAATCCTCACACATAAGACAAATCTGTTACAATATGCACTGTATTCTCTGAACAGTAATGGAAGAAGAACACCCTATATGCAAAGAGAAGGAGAAATCTATAGGACAGAACCTTTCAGGGAACCAAAAAGGAACTCTAAGATGGAACCCTTACAAAGTCAAAATTTCAACTATTTATACCACTGGTTACCTTGGAATCCTAAACCAGTAGGATGCAACAAGCTACAGGTAACCAGGGTTAGGATTTCAACTACCCAACCAATCAGAACCAATCAAGAATTTATTGCAGGGGCAGGAAACCAAGCAACCTAGAAAAAACAAATCTTAGGCAGATCTGCAATTATGAAAATCTGTGAGCCAGGACAGAAAACCAAGAATTTCCATGAAAATTAGTCAAATCAGCCACCTACAAACAGCTTCTCGAGCTCAAAAACATACTCCACCAGGTACAAAATCAATATGCAACTAACCAAAGAGCCCCTGGACCACTTTGTAACAACCATCACCACCAAACCAGATGAAAACTGTCACCAAAACCATAAATTTTGGTACTTCTAGGTCGCAGGAAACACTTAAAAATTCAAATTTGTAGGTTAACGACTATATTCATGGTGCCAGAAGTGAATCAGCAATCATCATTCAAAATTAGATCGACTTTATATCCCATCGTCAGATCTTTATTTTCCTGGGCATTGACAAGATTAACCGCAATAGGAATCGGTTACATTTATGCTTGGTCGCATGATCGCATGGCTCCATATTAACCTTTGCGATCATGTGACCGTGGTTTCTTAACTGCGCAATGCCGATCACAAACCATCCTGAGAAGTCCTCGGCCCCACCACCAGTCAATGACCAATCAAAACTGAGCATGCCGGCAAGACCTGCACAATGGACCCACCTTAACTCTGCAACTGCGACGTCCAAACAGTTGTCGCATGATCACATAGCCAAGAAACGGGCTATGTGAACATGTGACAACCCGCAGACCTTTACCTTGCTGCATAACTACCACCGCTGTGAGTTAGCACAAAATGTTAGTCACATGATTGCATAGCCTTGAAAAAGGCTATGCAAACATGCAACTAACCACTACTTACCATGCGTCGGCCCTGCTGACAATTGCCACGCCTTAGACCTGGGCCCGCCATACGCCACATGTCATACCACCACTCACTGCAAATGCTAAGTCATCTCTGCCACAGGACCCACCTGCAAATAAGCCTTCAAAATTGAACGGTGGGCACATGATCGCATGGGTCTAACACCTCCCATGAGATCATGCACCAACCACTAGATCTGCCATGCCATCCTCCCCTCTAAATCTCTCAGGCCCACTGATGAACTGCCACATCACCACCTGCCACCGGGCCTCAACAAGGAAGAACCTTGTCGCATGGTCACAAGCTGTGAAAATGGCCCTTGTGATCATGCGACAAGGCCATAAGACCGCCACCTCTCCACCAATGGCCCCACAAGACAAACGTCAACCGGTCGCATGGTCGCATGTCAGAAATTCCTGACATGCGATCATGTGACAACCAATAAGAACATGCACCCCTGCTTCCCTTCTAACACTGGGCCCACTTCACACCCACACAAGAAAATCCAATGGCTGTCACAAAAGTGTAAAGGATAAACATCATGCATCTTCACCATGCGAACATACGACAACCACCAATCTTGTCCAAACTTTAACCACACCGGGCAATGGGAAGAACTGGGACCCACCAACGATTGCACTTGTGTAGTTAAGATCGAGGTTGAAAACACACAAAGTTTTCGACACCAAAAGACAAGTGCACAAAAGCTGGAAGGAAAAGGTTGAAAACAATGAGGGTTTTCAGAAAAAGATCAAAAACACAAAGGGTTATCGACAGACCGAAAGGTAGCAGGGAAGCCGAAAACATCATGGGTTTTCAAAAACATTGTGGGTTTTCGACATTGAGGCATATTCTGAAATTGTTTCCTGTAGACCTTAAAGCTTAAATAACTCCCTGGGTTTCATGATTTAGGAGATGTAATCTGAATTGGAGCACAGTGACAACATGAAGAACACATGGCTAAGGGCCCACACCATGAAACATTGTGGATTTTCTTTGCAAATCAAAACTGTGCAGCAGGGTGGGATAACTTAACAAAAAACTGCAAGGAAGATAGGCCATTTTCATAAGATCTTTGCTATGACTGGAAAATGGACTAACACGACTTCATGGCAACTTCATTATATTTTACAACAAATCTGGGTTTTAATTGATCAAATCCCTGAAGTGATGATATCGCACACATTAAGAGAAGGGAATAAAGTTGCAAATTGACTATCCAATTTAGGCTGCGATGGTACCACTCATTTCACATTGCAACCTGCAATGATTATTGAACAATACAATGAATTGCATATGCTGATTTCCTAGGAGTTAGTGGATTGTCAGGGTTAATCATTAATTGTTAACCCAAAATGTATCAATTATCAATGCATAGAGAGAGGCGATTGAACCTCATGGTAGTTTATTCCCAGCCGCCATGCTTCTTGATAAATGATGTCAATAGGATATGAAAAAATTGGCCGCGTGGTGTACTTAGCATGATATGTAATTAGTAAGGAGATCGGTAACCATATCATTCACATGGAGCATTGTCCTTTGAATTCTTTGCACATATATACATGTGCCTAAAAATTATTCTACAATCTTTGACATTATGAAGCCCTTTGTATGTTGCACTATAACAGGTGAGAGAAGTTAAACATCTTTTTCATTCCTACAAATTAGAGTGTGTTTGGCCTTTCATTGTCTGAAAATGTCTATGTCTTGCTTGCGTCAAGTGTGACTCCTGCAATCAGTTTCACAAGAATCTGCTGCCTAAAAACTACTGAATTTGGATTGTGCCGAATGTGGATGAAATTGTCCTGCCTCTGTGTATAGATGAAAGGGTATTGGATTTGATGTTTGCTATCAATTTGCCAACTATTTGAAGATGTATTCGATAGGTAATCGGAGAAGAAATTTTATCACCTTCAACTCGACATTTTTTGTTTCCATCAAATGTAGTGTCTATTTTCTTCTCGAATGCAATGGATTTACTACAGTCAGTCCTCCTGTTAGAAATCTTGGTGAGAAAGGTTGTTCTTCCATAGTTTTGGAATGAAAATAAACTTGCAAAGGCTATGCAGCAATACAATCTTTGGGCGGGACATGCATTAGTTGGCGGGCTTTTTCAGAGGTCCAAACTACTTCGGAGACATTAGTTCATGGCTATGTTTGATGCCCTTCAAAATTCATTTGAGAATCAGAACCCTCGCTTCATAAAATTGGGTATTCAAACTACGACAAGGGCTCTGGGATACTAGCTCGAAGAAAAAGTGAAGCGGACTGGGTTTGCAATTTTAGATATGCTCAGTTTCTCCAATAAGGATTATGCTCCAATGAGTTCGATTCAAGGATTTCTATTCAAGAGAATAGTCTGGTTCAGGGTTTGATGAATGGTCTATAAGATGTTAACAAGTTTGCAGCTTGAGTGAATGAAATTGAAGGAACGTCCGTGCCGGTGGCTGCTTCTACAGGATGGGAGTTACCCCAATCAAGTTTGCAAAATCCTACAACAGAACAGGAGGAAAATGCTCAGGCTCTGACAAAATTAGGATTAGGTAGTATGATAGGGTGGGAGGTTTCTCCCCATAATCAGATACCCAGTAATTGGGAGTGTTCATCAGATGAGCTGGTGGCTACACAGGAGGAGGGGTGTGTCGAAATGGAGGAACAAAATAGCCATTAAAAAAAGTTTTTTGAAATCTGAATTTTGATCATATATTGTAATTTTGATCATATATATGTTGATGAAATAGTATTTATCTCAAAGTTTTTTGTAAAATTGGAGGAAAGATAATCTCCATTTTGTAAGTTTGAGCAATCACTCATCAATATAAATAGTTGTAAATATCGATGTTTTATATGAGCGACGATGCTAGGTTTTCTTACTGATTCTTTCCCAGTTGAGCTTTTTTGAATCAGTTTCTTTTTAAAAATTAATAATATATATAGTGGCTCGGCCACTTTTGCCAAAAAAAAAGAAGATACATCCATTTACATCAATATAATCAAATATACAATCTATAGAGTACAACTAATACATCATGACATACATGATAATACAACCTCCATTGCACATGTCACAGGAATAAAAATAATACAATCCAAGTACATATATATTCCTTGAAATCAATGTCACTAACCATACATCAAAATAATTACAAGATATACATATCATGATGATAATAAGAAAGTCTCTAAGCAATGAGTAAGAATATAGAATCAACATCAAGGATCATCCAAGCTAAAAGTCATGAACGCTAGATATCAATGGTAATAGAATCACTACCACCCAACCATGTGGAATCAAGAAGTCCACTCCCACCATGCTGAGGAGATAAAACTAGCAATGGTACATTTGAGGTCAAATTATGATGGCCATTGTTAGATTTGCAATGCCCATTTGTTGGCATTTTGACATATGTGTCAGTCACCATTTTTGCATTGGAAATTGTGATGGAAGAGATATCTGTCGGTTTATCGACACCCAATTTTGTCAGAAACTTGCACATGAAACTAGATTTGTTATGGAATTTCCTACGGTCCATCTATCAAAATTCTAACAAGAACACCTATCAGAGATATACAATGGTTGTCACAATTAACTATCGAAAATATATACTTTCTGATGTTGTAACTGTTGGAATAGTGATAGATCTACAACCAACGTCTGAAAGATAAACCTGTCGGTGACATAGCATTACTGTCACTCCAGTCTATCAAAAAATACATATCTCTGACATTTGGATGGTCGAAAGAGTGATGGTATGGCAGTATATCTCCGATAGGTCACCCCATTAGATATATAGCATTCTTGTCGCAGTAATTATCGAAAAGTAATTTTCTCTGACATTTTATCTGTTAGAGAGGTGACGGGTTGGCCTATACTCCAATGGGAAACACTGTCAGATGTATAGCACTACGGTCAAAATTAATTATAAAGTGTCAAAAAATTGACGGATCTGCACATTAAAAATAAGAAAGCTCAAGAGACCATCATAGGTTGTCTCTTTCTTTGGTCTATATTATTGACATAATATTTTACCTTTCATTAGCTCGTCAAATCCAGGGATTTGAAAGAATTTAATAGAATATTTTTATGACAACGTACATATTATTTAAGTTGATGTTGCATGAATTTATCTACTTCACGCACTTGTAGACTATGAGGATGATGATAAAGAAGCATCTCCTACCATTTCCTACATTACTCAAGCCACAGGAGGGGATGCTTCTTTATGACTGTCCTCATTGTATACAAGTGTGCAAAGTATATAAATTTGTGCAATGTCAACTTAAATAATATACGTTGTCATGAAAATATTCTATTAAATTATTTCAAATCCCCGGATTCGATGATCTAATGAAAGGTAAAATATTTTGTCAATAATATAGACCGAAGAAAGAGACCAACTATGATGATCTCTTGAGCTGTGTTATCTTTAGTCCTAGCTATTGGGTAAGGCCTGAAAGACTTATACTTGTCAATCATTGAGAATAATCACCGCCTTGCATTTATGTACACTACACAAATTGATCCCAGTCTCGTAAAATTTTTTTACACTTGTGCAATTCATCAATATTGGAGGCCTAAAGTAATTTTATATGATCACTAGCACATTTCGTGCATGGATGAGAAACAATATCCAAAGTTTCTAGATAACCATTTTTGAGAAGAGGAATGAGTGGAGGCCAAAGAAGGGATAATTGTGAAGGTTTTATAGATGTAGGTTATTGAATCATCATCTCTGCATTGGTACTCAATTTGGCCTCCACTCCATATACATCTTCTCAAAATCTAAAAACTCTCCATCATTGATTCCCATCATTTTTTTAGCATCTCCATGGACTGAGACCTTAAATTATTGAGCTTCTCTTTGTTTCAAGAATAGTTTAACATTCTCTACTTAATAGGGCCAACCACATGAAGGTGGAAGCTCATCTAGCCCCTCCTAGGAGCCTCTTATGACCCTTTATGATATTTTAAGACCTCTAAGATGTATTCTTGGGGATCGTAAAAGGTCGTAAAGGGTCATAAGGGGTCCTCAGACACAACAGCTAAGAAACATAAATGTAGGCATCATGGTCACAATTTTTTGGAGACAACATAATTGAGTGGTATTCCAAGATGATGCAAAGTAGTAGTTGCTTTGCATCATCTGAGAATACCACTCAATTATGTTGTGTCTCCAAAAAATTGTGACCATGATGCCCACATTTATGTTTCTCAGCTGTTGTGAGATCTACATCGCAGTTTGTAGTTGTTGTAGCAGCAGAGCCTATATTCCACAATAGAAAGGAAGACATAATTTTAGCCTGGGTTTGGATCCTACCCCAATTGTCGAAGAATGCAGGGTTAGGCTAGAAAGATGTCTTCCCATTCTGTCTGCAACATTATGTCCATCCATGCTCTTAGGAATATCATCATCTTTCCACTCTTCATTTGCCAAAATATACTGCTTCTTCAAGCTTGCAGAGTAATCCTATTAATCAAATAACTCTTGCCAACTTTAGGGTACCCATAGATCAAAATAGTTGATGTTATTAGTGCTTGTGCTCAAGGATATCAATTCACTATTTTGAAATGACCAAATCATTTTTATTTCAATTGTAGAGAAAAGGAGTGGGAGAAAATGAGCGGGTGAAAGCTGATCGAGCGCAAGAGAAGGTATTGCATTTTATTTGATCATGAATGCTCTCTAAAATGACCAATCATGTTTTCTATTCAATTCTTTTTGGTGCTTTTTTTTTCCCATATTGGGTAGATAAAAATCATGGCGGCAGCCACTTAGCCATATTTTTGATGTTCCAGGTATTTTACAAAGATACAGGTATGTGGATTTATCATTCAGTTGCTTGCAGTTATTGGTCAAATGCAAATATTTTGTCAAGTTGAAAGGGCAAGATATTAGTTTGGTGTTTTTGGTTTATGTTAAAATTTTATTTGGTAAAATCCTCAAAAAACACATGACATGTTCTAAAATGTAAAGAAGTTGAATGTTAAATGTACGATATATATCTCATCCATAGTAATCAAAAGAAAGGACATGAAACTTATAAGGAGATTTACCAATACAAAAATATAAGTGAATAGGAAACATGACTGGTACCTTATGAATTAGTTTTTGAGGTGCACAATCTTCATCAATCTCCTTAGAAGAAGACCCCTCCTCACGAAAAATGCATTTAACACAAAAAAAAATCTACAAAACTGAACCAATGACATGTTTAGAACAAAGAAATAGAATGATAATAATATGCTGAAAATTCTATTATGTTTAATACATGAAAAAGGACCAGTCCCAACAATTATTAAACATACTTTATCTGATATGATAATAACATGCTAATTAAACTGATAAAGGTATTATCTGCATTTAATCTACCAATTACTAATTACACAAAAAACAAATTTACAAAACTGAACCAATGGCATGTTCTTCATGTGGTACAAGGAAGATTTGGCTATGAAAAAAAAAGTGAAATGACCTCATCATTTTTATTTCGATTGGATAGAGAAGGAGTGGGAGAAAAGGAGTGAAAGCTGAGCACAAGAGAAGGTATGTGATTTCTTCATCTTTCTAGCATCTGGCATCATATTCGACCGCAAATTTCAAATGCATTACATATTATTTAATCATGAATGCTCTCTGAAATGACCGCATTCTACTAGTGTCGTGCCCTAGCCCATGCTTTATCTCCATTATTTAATGTTATTGGTGCTTTTGCTCAAGGATATCGATTCACTATTTTCAAATGTTTGGATCATTTTGGTCATGACTGTTCCTCTTGTACACAGTTAGGAAATGTAACTATCTAATGATTATATGTAATGTTGAATGGATTAAATGCTTTATTCTTGGTAGAAGTGAATGGAAGGAATAGTGTTGGTGTTAGGTTTCATTTATTATTGAATTCAATGGTTTCCAAGATGTGTTGAGGAGTTTTCTCCTTGTTTAATGTTAATTGTTCCTACACAATCCACTCATACAACAGTGAAATGCTATGTGATTGACAATTTCATACAACTAGTCCTTTGGCATGTATTAAATACAATCCAGTCACTTATTGAATGGTTTGGAGACTACTAGTTTGACTGTCCATGCGTTACCAGTCACTGAGATTCATTAAAGGATACAAAACCCTTCATTTTGGGGTTATTGTGTGTGGATTCAAATGTAGGTTTGATTTGGTTAATGTTTAGAAGAGATCTATAAAGTATTTAAAGACAATCTTACATGTTTGGAGAGGTTTGAGAGGCACTTATCATGACCGTACCCTCAGAAACAGTGGCATAGACTAGTTTTACTAAGTTTCCTTTCTCTATTTTGAGGTTTCCTTTCTCTTCCATAGGGGTACAGTCAGAGGGTTCATTGACAAATTGATCCTTTGAATGGTTAATATGAGTATGAATGATTTGATATAGCATATTTCTCATTTTACTTGAATTTTGGAATATCTTGTGCAAGGGTGAAAGTAGTTTTGATCATTTTGGTCGTGACTGTTCCTCTACACAGTTAGGAAATGTAACTGTCTAATGATTATATGTAATGTTGAATGGATTAAAAGCTTTATTCTTGGTAGAAGTGAATGGAAGGAATAGTGTTGGTGTTAGGTTTCATTTATTATTGAATTCAATGGTTTCCAAGATGTGTTGAGGAGTTGCTCCTTGTTTAATGTTAACTGTTCCTGCACAATCCACTCATACAACAGTAAAGTTACAAAACTAAACCAATGACATGTTTACAAAAAAGAAATAGAATGATAATAATATGTTGAAAATTATTTTCTATTTAATACATGCCAAAGGACTAGTCCCAACAATTCTTAAACATACTAGTTATCTGATATGATCAATTGTTAATAAAGGTCTAATTTTGTAGACTGCTAGCATGAAGGAAGATTTGACCTAGCCAAATCTTGCTTGTACCACACAAACAAATGTGTGATAACTATGTCTACTCCAACCTTAATTGTTTAAGAATTCATCATATCAGATAAAGTATGTTTAAGAATTGTTGGGAGTTCTATTAGACCTTTGTTGTAAACATGCCATTGGTTTTCAGATGTTTGGATTCACGTTTGTTGATATTACTGGCACGTTTAATGATGCCATTGTATATTTTTGAGATGCTCACTGAAATGACCACATTCTACTAGTGTTGTGCCCTAGCCCATGCTTTAACTCCATTATTTGATGTTATTGGTGCTTGTGCTCAAGGATATCCATTTTTTAAAATGTTGACTGTGGTTATCAAATGGACAGCCCATGAGCTTCTAGCTAGGCGTCATTTGTATTGATAGCTTAGGGCATAAAATGTATTGTATCATTGATAGTTGAGACTTTGTTAAAAAGAAATAGGACAAAGAATGATTTTGATTTAGTTTCTCTATTTTGATCTCTAAGTGGCTTACAACCCTAGAGAAGTATATGCAGATTTACGGATGCAGTTGTAGGATACATAACAGCCGATAATTCATAAGAAATCCATGCATCCAATTTGAATAGAAATTAATACAAATAAATAGGGTCCTCCAATGGCCCAATCATCTGGACCTTGATTGTCCCCTCAACCAGTGACCCTTCAAAACTGGGTTATCTTGCAATCAGTGAGTGATCTTTCATTCTCCTAGTCTTCCCTGCATCCAAACATATTGGAAATACACAATACAATGATAACAAGTCTTTCAAAATCCCTCTTCCCTCAAGGAACACTATCAACCATCCCTTCCACATAGCATTTCATTATTGTATGAGTGTATTGTGCAGAAACAGTTAACATTAAACAAGGAGAAAACTCCTCAACACATCTTTGTTGTAAACATGCCATTGGTTCAGTTTTGTAAATTTATTTTTTTTGTGTTAAATGCATTTAAATGGAACATTAAGTATAGTAATAATATGCTTAATCTATTATTAATTTCAGATTAAATGCCCATAACACCTTTATTAGTTAGCATGTTATTATAAGATACTAAAGAAGACCTGCTATTTGTTAGAGAAATCTTCATTGTCCCCCACAATGAAGACAATGAATATTGACCTCCTGCCCCACAACAAAGAACATTGTAATAAGAATAAGATATAATATAGTGTTAGAATAAACTTTGAACAAAGACATGTAATGCTTAAGTTAATGATCTAGAAAGATGCAAATATAGGAATTGAAAAAGAAGATAGTGCCAAGAAACATTTTCACAAATATGAAACGTGAGGAAAAGTAATAACATTAACAATGCCAAGATTCATAGAATTAAATTTCACCTGTGGATGAGTTTCTGCAGTGGGTTTCCCAACATCAAAAATATGTTCAGTTGCAATTGAGATGTAACTAAGAGTATCATGTAGAACATACCCTAAACTTTGAAAGCGTTTTCTAGCCTGGCAATTCAAAATTCAATCTAGGCAAGCATCAGTAAGTGAAATAAATTATAGACATCAACATTAACATCATCATAATCATTAGACATAAATTATAGACATCAACATCAACATAATCATAATCATTTGGAGGGTATTCCTTTTGGATAGTACTATGTTTCTTGAAAGTTTTTGTGATGCTTCTAAACTTTAAAGACATATTTTATGGCTTTATGATAATATAGATTATTGTTTTGTTTTTTGATGGAATGTTGTTGATCATTCATGGTCTTGAAGAAAATTTTGATTGTTTTGATTCTCGAGTCTTGATGTTGTTTCTCAATGTGATATAGACTGACCACAAGATGGTTTAGCTGGTCCTCTCTTTCTATTTAATCATATGTCTTCTTCATGGTGTAAATGTCAATATGTTATAATCCAACCAGAATGTCATACCCCTACTTCTAACAAACCTCACAGCATGCAAATCATAGCCAAAGACTTGGGTGATCAACATACACAAACAATGATTACCCTTAGGAAACAATGATCATTAATATTCATTAATGACAGTCGATGATTCCTTGGAAATAAAGGCATTGACAAAATTCATCATCTTAACCAAGTCATGGGTGGTGATCCTTGAAATAGCATAATTAGTAAAAGGAAATAACAACATAACATAATTTGGAGTGAGGAAGAAGGAAAATTGGAAAACAAAATATGGAATAATCAGGTTGGAATTGGAGAAGAATTCGAAAATAAACTTGAATTAGAAAAAAGCCAAGCTATCCGGTTCTTTGTTTGAGGCTAGGTTCCAGTTCTACTTTTGTTCTCCTTTGGGTTTGACTTGGGTTCCTTTGGTAGGAACTTGGGTGCTCGGGCCAATCCCGGGTGCACCTGCAGTATTATAAATATGATACACGAGGTATTTTATTCATAATTTTATAGCCTAACTCATTATTATGGTAACATGGCTATGACCACACTCCATGCCTTATAATGGTACCTGACATGGAGTGTGGTTCAAATGAAGTTGAACCAAATGTTGACCATGATGGCTATTATCATGATGAAGATGAATATGAATATTAAATCTAAAATATGGCTTGTAATTTGAATTTTCATTGTGAATGAAGAAACTCTAGATTCAAGTTGACTCATTCTATGTTGTAGTATATTTGTTCCCTAGATCTACCATATTATATATGTGTAGCCTATAAGGGACATCTTCTGCTAATCCATGTATCAAAGCTCGGTGAGAGTTCTTAGGAGAAAGACAAGATGTCAGTGGGAGATGGAGAAACCTGTGTGCTAAAAATGTGTCACACTTCTATGGATCATTGCATGCAAGGAAACTCAAGAATGAGGCCTCACAAATCGATCCATAGCTCCCTAGGCATGGAGTGCAAGGGTTTTAAGAATGCTCTCAGCTAGAGCTATTTAGCCAATAACCTTGCTAGTAAACCATGCAATGGGAGATTCAATGAAGACAAGGGCAAGAATGCCAATATCCTCAAGAATCAAGAATGAAATGCAATGCAAGCTAGATTAAGAATGGAAATGCAAGCTAAACTATGGAAATGAAAGATGCAGGTATTACAAAGCCTTCTAGTTAAACTAGATGAATTAATCTAAAGCATAAAGGAAATCTAAGCTAAGAATGCCATGAAAATGAAGCTACTATGCAAGAAATGAAATCTAACTATGAAGCAAGAAAGCCATGATGATGCAAGAATGAAGAAAAGAAGATAGAGTGTTGATGAAGATCTAAGATGAATGCCAACAATGCTCCAAATCTTCAAACCCTAGATGCAAGAATATCTCCAAAAGCTCCAAGATGACCTAAAAAACCTGTAGCATAATATTAGCATAAAAAGTTGGGGATCTAGAATGAAGAAGAGAGCTCCCCTTTTATAGGGAATGAAAAAGGAATGGGCCATGGAGATTAAGAGGCAAAAGATTTAATCAACGGTGGAGCTTGAAAGAGGAGCAATCCATGTGCACAAGTATCCTCCAATAGGAAAATAAGAGTTGACTTTTGTGTCCATATGAGACAAAAAGTGCTTTTTCCCTTTTTATAAAATAAGAATAATGCTTTATTTGTGCAACTTAGGATAAGAGGAAAAGTGGGGGCTTTTTATTTATTAAAAGGGGAGGAAATATTCCTTTTAATAAATAAAGACTTAGGATAAGATGGTTAGCCCAAAGAAAATAATCGAATAAATGATAGAACTAGGATTTGATCAAGAATAAGCAATTTATGATTTAGCAAATGGGGGCTAATAGTCTAGGTGACCATTTTTAGGTGTATACATTTGCCCCTCTTTGACTAATGTGTGATCGATCTGGGAACACATGTAGTCAAAGAATGAAGTTGAAATGTGAGATCGATTTGGGATCACAAAACAACTCAGATCAGCCAAGAAGAAAAAGAGATAGCCAAGAAGGCAAGCAAATAGCGATCTGACTCCAAAGAATGAAGTGCAGAGAGATAGAAAATCCTGCATGGTCAGCCTGGTAGCGACAGTACTGAACACTTAGGAAAGAGATAACCAATAAGATATGATGTGTCTGCCCCCTCGGGATCAAAAGTGAAATCCAAGTAGAGGGAATGCAGAAGCAAGAGAGACATGATCAAATCACTAGAAATCATAATCGAAGATGAAAGATAAGAACAACCATCAAGCAGTGAAGATATGCCCCCCACATGGGACTCGGGGCACGAACCAAGCGGTCCCTCAACCCGTAAACACCATGGAGGGGGATTTGAACTTGGGATTGAAAGTGAATGAAAGATGGGAAGTTTGAAAGAGATGGAGATGAAGAGGTGAAGAATGCCCCAGCGAAGATTGAAGGATCAGACCTCAAAAGGTTAGCCAACTGCGTGAAAGAGGGGGAAAAGGTGATTTGGATTTGGGTTTGGATCCCGAAATGAAGAGAAAATGATGTGAGATGAAAGACAAGAAAGTGAAAGACATGATCGGGAAGAAGCAAAAGGTGAGCGCAGCTGATTAACAAGTCCATGAAAAATGAAAGGAGAGCTCTCTCCATATGCAAGATGCAAAACTAAACTAACATGAACCTAAGAAATGCAAGCTACATGAAAAGTGGTTTACTTGCAAGGTCACAAAGCCAATAGACATCTAATATTCATCATCGAGCATTATTGGTAGCGTCGCAAGATCATACAATACACACTAGCATAACTATGTGAATATGAATATGATCTTTATCAGATAGGAATGTGGAAATCTCACCTAGGCATCAAAGACATGTAGGTCAAGATGGCTAGCATAGTGAGATTACCTAAGTGTAATATAGCAAGATTATACTCGCATCGAGACATAAGGAAAGTCAAGATGGCTACAAGTATGCACTTGCACAAAAATAGTCAAGGATAATACCCTGTCAATCCACAGTGTCAAGTAAGACCAACATAAATGCTCATGACAGTTAGGATCAACAAAATATACCCACAAGCAGAAAAAGAAATAAAACATGTTCTCATACCCTCAGTCTTCTAGCTATGCATCATCAAAAACTTCTCAGGGAGAGACCACTCAGCAAAGAAATCATCATAGACAGCATGCAAAGAAATAAATTCAAACAAATCTCAGCAAGTCAAGTGCGTGTGTGTAGGTCATAGAGTCAAACTTTGAGTATTGCATCTGCAAATGAGAAATATCGCATCATACTAGACTGCAGGTAGGACATCTGATAAGTGTTAAGAAACACTCGACGCTAGGGTAGTGTTGAAAAACACAGTTGGGGTGGTGTTGAAAAACACCGTTTGCAAGGTGCCTAAGAAACCCAGATGCACAAAGAGATCCAAGATAAGCTTAAAACAACAGATGCCCCCTAGACTAAGACAAGAATCAATTCCAGGCTAGGAGAGGCAAAGCAAGAAGTGGAGCGAAGGAGCGCCACACAAGACTGATAGACATAGGTGCAGAGGGTCTCAAGTAGCGCCTGTTTCTAGGTTTTCACCACTTGATAGATTTATTGCAATTTTTTCAGGACTTTTTATAATTTTTTTGTATTTTTGCTACCAAGGCGCCTGTTTCCAGGTTTTCACCAAGGCACTTTTTCTTTTTTTTTTTTTTGAATTTTTTGAATTTTTTTGATTTTTTTGGTGAGACATCAAAGCGCCTATTGCTAGGTTTTCACTAGGATGCTCATTTTTTCAGTACTTTATATGCTTTTTAAGTTTTTTTTTTCAGCATCATATATGATTTTTTTTTTTTTGGAATTTTTTCAAGATCATAAAGTATGTACAAAGAATGCCCTAGATAGAAACGGGCATCAAACTCATGAGCAAGATCACATCGTGTAGTCCCAAAGTCTAGCAAGGTGGAGGAAAAGAGGGAGGGAAAGCTCATGAATGAGATGGAGGAAAGGAGAATGAAGGCGAATAAATCCTCAAGGTCAAACTCCTCAAGAGTACCCAAGCTAGGGAAAAATTATCATGTAAAGCGCATTGAACAAGCAATGAAAGGCCAGCATAGGATAAGTCATGAAAGCGCACTGAAAAAGAAGAAAAGGATGCATTCCAAAGGAGTAGACATGTCAAGAGGCTTCATAGCATCATTTTTTTACTCTTTTTTATTAGATCAAGACCAAAGGGGAAAAGGATAAAGAAAGGCTAGAATGAATGGAGAAAAATGAAGGAATGAATATGAATGGAATGAAAGCAAGATCATCGTAAGATAGCTCACAAGATAGCCAAATATTCGTGTATAGCTGAACATTGCCAAGATCAACGAGAGAAGATGGAATGGATGAAACATGTAGAAGAACTACGCATGATGCCTGATTGCCAGGTTTTCATCATGGTACTTATCCAAGGTGCCACAAGGGAGTGGTTGTCACCATAGGATGAATTTATTTCTCTTTACTTTTGCTACCAAGGCGCCTGTTTCCAGGTTTTCACCATGGCACATTTTCAATTTTTTCATTCTTTTTTTTTTTTCTTTTTTCTATTTTTGGAAGAAGGCAAGCTTTTTAGATAGTACTCCTTGAAAGGATAAACCCTGACATGCCAAGGATTCAAAATGATATGCTCAAAGATGCTGATAGGGAAAGGAAGATGGAAGAGAAAAATGGAGGATAAGGCTTTATGTAAAGCGAGTGAGGTTGGAAGATATGAGGAATAGGCAAATGAGGAAAAAGGATAGAAGGTAGAAGGATAATGAATGGAAAGATTGTGAAAGGGTAGATGGGAAGGAAGGCAAGATCAACATCGACACACACCTTGAAGGGTGGCGAGAGGATGGAGGAAATATGAATAAAGGAATACGTGAAGGAATATGATGAATGTTTAGCAGAGGTTGCGGTTCAGGCACATGGAATGAAAGATCATTTTTGGAAGAAGATGAAGTGGAAGCCTTTGGAAGCTTGAATGTCAACTTCACTTTTTGTTCAACATAAGACTCTTTCAAGAGAGATTTTGGAATCCATATAGCCTTAGGCTTTTTATTTCTTTTTGATGATTTAGAGAGAATATCTGTAATGATGGATTTTGGAACCCATACTTGTCTTGTAGTTTTCTTCTTAGATATCTCTTTTGACTTTATGTGCCCATGTCGATTAGAGGAGACATGGTGATCTTTTTTTGATGGATTCTTGTATTGCTTCTTTTTCTGGTATTGAACATTCAAGTTACTTCCAAAAGACTTGGGACTTGTGGAAGAAGGAGGAAGATATGACTGGTTTAGATGGGTGAGTGGATGAAAAGGATTCAAGGGTATGCATCTATGTTGATCTTGAGGAAAGATTGGAGATGGAGGGATGTAAGGACCCAAAATGGATGATGAATTAGGAGAGTTAGGAGGGGAAAGTGAAGGGACATAAGGACCCAAGATGGAAGGAAGGCGTGAAGCCTTTAGCAGTGGAAGAGGTCCAAGGATGGAAGTGGAAGATGCAAAAGGATAATCAATAATTTCATCAGCATCTATATGACAACCAAGGACATCAGCATCTTTAGAGTGAGCATTAGGATTTGCAATAGGATCATGAACATCTTTAATAGGAGCAAATTCATTGATAGAATCGTTCAAAGCTTGCAAAGACTTAGGAAGAGTAGAAAATGGAAGCGAACATGGAGTGGTAGAACAAGAAGATGGAAGACTTTGATCTTGACAAGGATCTTTGGATAGCATAAGCGTAGAATTTTTCTCTTGATTTTCAATAAGCTTAACATCAGAAGTAACGGCACCATTTTTAATAACCTTAATGGAAGTATCATCTTTGGAAAGTGCAAGCGTAGTAAGGTTATTTTGATTATCAACAAGCTCAATAGTGCAAGTGGTAGCTTGATCTTGCTTAGGAGAAGACTTAAGACATGGTGGAATGAATGTAGAAGAGCATAGAGGATCAAAAGAACCATGAAATGGATCAGAGACATCATGAAAATAATTGGATGACATGGATGGTTCTTGATCTTGATCTTTCTTTATATTCTTTTCTGTATCATTTTTAGAGTCCTCTTGACATGAAGCCACTTCTAAGGACAAGGAAGCATTTTGAAATTGTATGGAAGACTTTGGAATAGATAGCGAAGGACTAGCTGAAGTAGGCATTGTAGTGCATAAAGGCTTAGGCTCTTTAGGTTTAGCATTATTGAAATTATTTTCAGCCAAGTGAAGGTTAGCTTGAGTTTCTTGAAGAGGTAGCTCTTGAGGATAACTATAGGGAACTGCATGAAAAGCATTAGGATCTTTGTTGGGTGAAGGATTTGTGAAAGATTTGGAAGACTCAGAAGCTTTAGGAGATGTATGAGTATTGGAGGAAGTAGGGGATGGAAGGGGACCATCACAAGACAAAGGTTCAACATTAATATGATCTTGCTCAGAAGTACAATTTTGATTTTTAGCAGTGGAATTCTTAGAGAAGAAATGCTCATAGTAGTAACGTTTATAATCAGCACATTGTATTTTATAGTCCTCAGCAGTAGTAGATGGATTATCATCAAGGTATTGTCTACAAACATCACTAAACTCTCTTTCAAAATCAGAATCATATGGATCACCATCACAATCTATCCAATAGGATGACCCATTTTCAGTAAGCATGAGTCTGCGAGGACTCTGAGGAGTAGAGGTGTCATAAGTATCACTACATTGTCCATCATCATAGTCATCAAAGGTATTATGGTATGGCTCATGAAGAAAAGAAAGACTCTTGGGGGAAGTAGAAGAAGAACAAGATCTTAAAGAAGGAGAAAATGAAGACATAGTGGAAGAAGAAAACTTAGCTAAGGAAGAATTTGAATGATGTTGAGAAGAGTCATGGTAAGATGAAGAAGGATAATGATGTTTGGAAAAGGCATGGTAGGATGTGGAAGATGAAGAATGATAAGAAGGCCTAGAAGAAAAAGAGTGTTTGGAAGAAGGAGATTGTGAGAGAATCATGTCTATTATCCTAGCAAAGGCGTCAGACTCAAACATCTTTTTGTTTACTCTTGTCTTAAGTTGATGACTTGCAAGATACTTGGAAAAATAATACTGTTTGAATTGAGCAATGAGTTCGAGATCATCCCTTCTCAAGAGAGGTTCTATAGCAAGATAGTTGAAATTCATGATTCTAGAAGAGGAGGAATCAAGCATGAAAGAAATGAATAGAAGAGATGAAATAGAAGAAGGTAGACTAGATAATAAGAGGAAAAGGATCAAGAAGACATGAAGAGGTTAGGAAGAAGAGAAAGAAGCATGAAGGAAGAAGAGAAATGGAAGACTAGGAAGATATGGGAGATGTGGAAAAAAGAAGACCAAGAGTCATTTTGTGCAAATTGATACCATTGAAGTCCATTTGAATATTGAGCAACATGTAATAACCTCTAAGATCTGACCTGGACTGACCAAGGATGACTGGAAGTGACACAAATCAACTTCAGATTGCAAGCAGTAGTGAGATAGCAAAATAACTTTGTGTGATAGTTCCCAGGCAAACAGTGTGACTCTTGACCAATGAACATAAAAATCTCTGTTTTGAAGTGTTTTGATCAAGTTCAAAGATTGGATAGTGCAATTTTTCAGTTTGACAAGCAGTAACAGCAGATAAAAGACAAGTTTGCAAACAGTAGGTGATCAAACATGTCATAGAACACTTGAAACAAGGGCAAAAGCAACCTTGCCAAGACAAGCACTTGTGATATCAAAATAGAGAACCTTATGAATGCTACCGTTTGTTTGAATGTTGAGAACATTTACACGGGCATAGCACAATCGAAGACAATTCAAGCAATTACTACCTAGAAAGACAAGGTTCATTACTTAACAACTTGGCCCACAACTTGATGTTCCCTTGCCTCACACCAAGTGGTTGTCCACAAGAGATATTGGTGTTGTCATGGAAGTGTCAAAAACACAACCAAAGGAACACATATGGTGAGTGTCTTGGGGTGATCCGGGTAAGTCCACTTGGATCAATCCTTGCACCAAGAAGCTAAGCGGCTAAAAGAAGGTGGCCTCTATCTAATGGTTCATAGTAAGGATTTTCGTTCATAGCACCCCTCTTGCTCCTCATAAAGGACTAGGACCTTGCGGCCTCAAGAGTACCTTAAGCATTCTTGCTTAATGCTTTCCTCATGGTCACAATCCCACAAGTTACTCACATCAAGCGAAGATAAGTACTATGTCTACCAAGGTTTTGTGTCCTCGATAGCCTTGAGATTATAGTGAGTTGGAATCACTTGCCACCAAGGAAAATGATGACAAGGTTGTCCCCACTTGGGTCGTTCCTCTTGATTGCTCAAGAGCAGGCCCGCTAAAGGATCCTAAGCTAAACAAAAAGTGGATTAATTCTTGAGGTTCAAGGTTTTTGATTCACCACAAGGGTGAAGAGCATACTCCCCTATCTCAAAAACTTCTCCCAAACACACCAAACAAGATCCAATTACCCCTTTGCTTCCAAAACCTCAAGATGGGTCAAGATTTTTTGATTCACCTAAAGGTGAAGAGCATACTTCTCCTACCACCCCAAGATTCCTTTCACAAAGTATTAAGTGCCTAATGAAACAACTAGTGTATGCCGCACTTAACAAAGAAAGAAATTAAACAAGCACTTGATTTAGTTTTTATGCTTAGGGCAGCCCTGCAAAAACCATTAGTAGCCCTCTTTGACATGCGATTTTAGCAAATTTCAAGAAAGAAGCACCTACAACCACAACTTGTTAGACCAACAAGAGTTAGGAGAATCAAAATCCAAAATCTAACAATGATTAATACATGAAAAAAATCAGATAATGTGCAAAAATAACTGATCAAATGATAGAATCTGAAAATGAAACCATTATGGTTGGATTGGGCTCGGAAAGACCTTTCCAACGATATATCACACTTAAACTTTTGATACCATTTGCAAAATTTCAAAAAAAAAATAGGCACCCATTTTCTAGAGTGGCACGGATTTGAAAACGCTAAAAATTTCAAAAAATTTCAAAAAGATAGCTAACAACCCGAAACTTGCAAGATAGATAAAATAGCCCAAAAATAGCTCACTTCCAGGTTCAGACACAGTATCGCACGATACTTCGCCCGACACCAGGCAATACTTTTCAGTCCGCACGATATTTCACCCAACACCAGGTGATACTTCACCCAAGACCAGGCGATATACCTTAATACTGCCGTGCGATTCTTCTCTGGCGCGAAGTATCGCACGCATATAGTAAGGTATATCATGCGATATAACTGAGAAGTATCGCGCGATATTCTGAGACAAAAAACCAGAGAACAAAAACTACGCTAAAAACTTGCCGAAAAATTGATGAAAATGCAGAAAAAGAAGGGACAAAGCTAGTCTACTCTGCCCCACGGTGGGCGCCAAAAATGTGTGCTAAAAATGTGTCACACTTCTATGGATCATTGCATGCAAGGAAACTCAAAAATGAGGCCTCACAAATCGATCCATAGCTCCCTAGGCATGGAGTGCAAGGGTTTTAAGAATGCTCTCAGCTAGAGCTATTTAGCCAATAACCTTGCTAGTAAACCATGCAATGTGAGATTCAATGAAGACAAGGGCAAGAATGCCAATATCCTCAAGAATCAAGAATGAAATGCAATGCAAGCTAGATTAAGAATGGAAATGCAAGCTAAACTATGGAAATGAAAGATGCAGGTATTACAAAGCCTTCTAGTTAAACTAGATGAATTAATCTAAAGCATAAAGGAAATCTAAGCTAAGAATGCCATGAAAATGAAGCTACTATGCAAGAAATGAAATCTAACTATGAAGCAAGAAAGCCATGATGATGCAAGAATGAAGAAAAGAAGATAGAGTGTTGATGAAGATCTAAGATGAATGCCAACAATGCTCCAAATCTTCAAACCCTAGATGCAAGAATATCTCCAAAAGCTCCAAGATGACCTAGAAAACCTGTAGCATAATATTAGCATAAAAAGTTGGGGATCTAGAATGAAGAAGAGAGCTCCCCTTTTATAGGGAATGAAAAAGGAATGGGCCATGGAGATTAAGAGGCAAAAGATTTAATCAACGGCGGAGCTTGAAAGAGGAGCAATCCATGTGCACAAGTATCCTCTAATAGGAAAATAAGAGTTGACTTTTGTGTCCATATGAGACAAAAAGTGTTTTTTCCCTTTTTATAAAATAAGAATAATGCTTTATTTGTGCAACTTAGGATAAGAGGAAAAGTGGGGGCTTTTTATTTATTAAAAGGGGAGGAAATATTCTTTTTAATAAATAAAGACTTAGGATAAGATGGTTAGCCCATAGAAAATAATCGAATAAATGATAGAACTAGGATTTGATCAAGAATAAGCAATTTATGATTTAGCAAATGGGGGCTAATAGTCTAGGTGACCATTTTTAGGTGTATACAAAACCAATCTCAGAACACCACTTGAAGCCTTGCAATATTGAGAGTGGGATAATGGCTACACTTGAGACCCTATATAAGGAACAATCTTATTGAGATTCACTTTGTTTCGAGAATAGTTTTATATTTTGTACTAAATAGGGCCAAGCACGCAAAGGTGGAAGCTCATTTGGCCCCACCCCCCCCTAACATCACTCTAAATTCCTCGTTAACATCTAGCATTCATTCATGATTTCATCCATTACTAAAATGTAACATTCATTAATTATCACATGATAACATTCATTAACATTCATTAACACATTAATAAAATGTGACATTCATTAATTATCACATGATAACATTCATTAACACATTATAAAATTTATGAACATTTAATACCACATAATTAAATTCATTGGCATATAAAAATCAGTCATTAGCAATTAAGGTGCATTGATGACAATCATTTCTTTTTTTTCTTTTGATTTCTAGTTTTTAAAAAGTAATCGTTAAGAGGAGTATCGATATCATCATGATGATCATCTAACCTCTCATTAGATCTCAATGCATGCCTAGTTCTCTGTTGATGCAAACGGGGGTCATCTGTAATAACATATAAAAGGGTTAATTTTAATTTAAAAAAAAAGTATTTCAGTACTTTACAGGCCATAATCATATAGCTCGTTACCTGATCTAGTCACATCATCAACATCGAGGTCAGTTTGTCTGGCCTTGGCCTCAACCTCAACCTGCTCATTAACAATGACCTCTACACTCTCTATTGTGTGTGTGAATTTTGTACCTAGCTATAGACACAACACCTTAGTAAAACATTAGAGGTTAGCAAAAATCAAAATCTGCAATGAAATGGAAACTAAACTAACCAGGCGATTTACTGCCTTCTAGTAGGTGCAAGTATGATATTCTCAGATTAGACCGAGATTAGTGACATTGATGACACCTAAACGAAGGATTTGAATGATAAAAGCAATGAAATATGAATGCAAATTAATCTATATTTTTGTGTTTTCTATGCAATAGGATGAAAAATTGGATATGAAACTAATCTAAATGAAACTGATATGATATGTAATTAATCTAAAAATTGATATGCTAAATGATATGAATGCTCAAAAATAATAAAAATCTCACAACAACTTTGATTCGCAAAGATGGATTCTTCGATCACCAATTCGGCAGCGTGAGGATGCAATTTTGTGGATTCTTTTTGAAGAGCTGAAGCCTTGATTTAATAGAAATCCAAGGCTTTGGAGGTGCATGAGAAAAGCCATAAATCACTCTTGATGAACTCAGGTTGATTTTTGAGTCAATAAGGAATCAGAGATAATTAACTCACAAAATCATGCAAAATCATGCATAATCATGCAAAAACAACTTTTTAACTCAAATCAGAAGTTTAGATCAGCTTTGGACTCAAAATAGATGTTGAGTTTCCAAAAGTTAACAACTTGCATTGATTTCTTGATTTTAAGTTTAATTGCTCTTTGAATGTGCACAATTAATTATGAATTAATTAAATAAATAAAGTGATTTATCCTCAACTTAACTGATTTTTGAAATTAAAACAATTGATTTATGGGTTAGTCAATTATTAAATCAAACTTTTATTCGAAAACTATATCATTAAATTTGACAACTGACATTAATTGATTAAATAGGAATTTAATCAATTAGTCATGAGATTTTTTGATTTATTGTCATAATTAAATAATACAATTTAGGAATAGATTTAATTAAACTCAATTAAATAATTAAGTGGCAGAATTAAATCTAATTAATTAAATATTCAAAATATTCAATTAATCAAACTTTAGGATAAATGAGATTTATCACCAAATAATCATTAAATTAAACATAATTAAGATGATTAGGAATATTTCTAAGAATATTCCTTGATGCAGAATTTAAGATAATCAATTAAGATTCGATGATATTCAGATGTGCCTTAGGTTAGGACTTCGATGTTGATTTCATTCAAATTGTTGATGTAGGAGGTTAATGAACCTATAGCCCATTTTTGGGGTATTACATTTTGCCCCTATTTGAATTACTGTGCGAAGTGCAGTGGTTCAAAGATAGTCTGTGTATGATACTGAAATTGATTTGAAAGATTAACCGATTTTGAGACAGAACTCGATTGAAAGATTTGATGATGCTAGGTCCTGAATGACCAAAGATAATGTTAACTATAACAACGATGAACTGATGATTATGAAAAAGTGTCAAAACACTTGATCCTAAACCTTATGATTGTGAAGAAGTGAGTGACCGATTCCAAACCCGATTGTCAATAAGAATCACATTGGTATCACATCTGAACCCTTCAATTACGAAGAACCAAGGAAATAACACTAATGAACCGATGGTTATGAAAAGGTGATACAGTTTACAAGATTAAGAGAATACCAAATTGATATGGATCTCGATGAATCTAATATGCCCCAAGTGATGATAGATTTGCCCCAAGAGACGAGGACTTTTGATGAATCAGCAACTAGACGTGTTTGTTGTCTTGATTACTGAGAAAAAATTGATTACAGATTTAGATTTATAGACTTGAATGATGTGCAATACCATGCTCCCTTTGGGATTAAAATTGAAATCTGACAAGAAAATCCATCGTTGAATGGTTTAGAAGCATGTTAATTGATTTGAGAATTGGTTATACACGTTCGAGAACACGTTCTGCATCATTTGGAGGTCCTGGAGACCAAGTTTGACTAGGTTTGACCATGAGTTGACCATGGGTGACCAAGTTAAAATTTTGATAGTTTGATGTAAGATAATTAGTTAAGTTGAATTCTAGATTTCTGTGATGTTTGAAGATCGATTATGCATGCAGTAGACCATCCTAGGTTCAAAAATTTTAAATCATGATTTTGTCAGTAAACAATCTCAGATTTTGATTTTGATCCCGAAAAAGGATTCTACTTGCTGTTTCATTGGAGGAACCTTCGTGTTAGGTTTAAGCTCTTATTAGATTTGAAGATGTGATTGAAGAATCATTTAAGCATTGAAGTTTATTCAACCATTGTGAGATCATGCAAACATGCAAAATGCAAAGAAATGTGCAGAATGATATGCAACCTAAGACCTAGGACCTAGTCACAGATCATGTGTCGGTCATTCTCATCATTGAATTTTTAGGTAACCAGATAAATCAATACAATGCCCACTAGTTATGAAACCATAGACATATGAATATCGATTTGTATGCTCAAGAATCAATACAACACCCACTGGTCAGGCAACCATGGACATATGAATATTGATTTTATTTTTAGAATGTTAGATTAGATATAAGCATCAAGGCACAAACACCAGGATGACCTAAATATCATGTCCATTTTGATATAGCAATTTGTATAAGCATCAAAACACAAACATTGTGATGACTAAAATACGCCTTGTGGTCAAGCACATCAAACAGTCAAGAGATCATTCTAAATCCAGTGTGAATTACCCGTAGTGACCCTTTATCGTTCACATCCTTAGGCAAGATTGTGTTTCACAGTAGGAGAAAGAACTCACTCAAAAAGACTATAGTTAGATCAAACTTGAATTTTCTGGGTATCAATGGTCGAGGTACGCATGGCCATCCAATTCGAGATAGAGGCTCTTACAAATGGACACCATTTCAATCCAAAATTTCCAAATTTGTTAGATTTTCACATACAACCAGAAGACAAAGAAAAGATTATGCCCCTAGTCATCACTCTCTAAATCCTGTAAAGGACATCATCGAAGAGCTCGAAGGACACAATATGAAAAAATCTCAATGCGAATCAGTAAGCATACAAGGAGATAAAAGTATGAAAAAGTTTGTGTTGATGTTTGATTGCGTTGTTGTAGATGCAAAATCCTTTCTAGAGAGGAGATAGACTGACTGAATCGGATGAAGCTTCAAAGGACTCTGAATAGATATGACTCATCTGAGGTGTACAGGAGGCCATAGGATATGACATTGATTGCCCCCAAGTGTTAAGCATTTATAGGATACAGACGCTTGAACTGATTGGTGTACAGACTGACTTATTGAAAATAGGAAAGTAGGAACAAACCGGGAGATATGTACAAACTAAAGCAAGACTGAAAGCTGGGAAAGACCAAGATTGTGCTGATAGATGGAGCATTTTGAAACAAGTGGAGCCCATTTGCCGGGTTTTCACCATCTTGGTAGAGATTCTATTTTTGCTACCAAGGCGCCTATTTCCAGGTTTTCACCAAGGCACTTTTTCTTTTTTTTTCTCATTTTTCCAAATTTTTTGATATTTTTGGTATTTTTTTATTTTTATTTGTGAATCATCAAGGTGCCCATTGCTAGGTTTTCACCAAGATGTTCATTTTTTCAGGACTTTTTCCAATTTTTAAGATTTTTTTAGGACATTTTACCATAGACTGAATGCCTTAGGCATAGAATTTCTTTAGATGGAGAATGTTGATTGGTTCTTGGAGCTGTTCTCCTTCAGTTGTTGAGAGTTTATAGGCACCAGAGCCAAAAGTAGTAGTGATTACAAAGGGACCCAACCAGTTGGGTTCAAACTTCGCCTTGCGTTCTCTATGTGATTGATTTTTAGGATTCTCTCTCAAGACTAGATCGCCACACTGAAATTCTTTGTGTCTAACTTTCTTGTTGTAGCCTCTAGACTTTCTTTCCTGATATACTCTGAGATGATCATACACTGCTTGTCTGCGCTCATCTAGTAGTTCAAGTTCTTGCAACCTAGACACTCTGTAGTCATCATCAGTTACTAGCCCATGCATTCTGATTCTTAGTGATGAGATTTCAACCTCAATAGGTAGTACCGCTTCAGACCCATAAACTAAAGTGAAAGGTGTAGCTCTATGGGAATTCTGATACTTGTTCTATAGGCCCAGGGAGCTGGATTGATCATGAGATGCCAGTCTCTTCCTATTTTATTAACTGTACGGTGCAAGATTTTCAATATATTCTTGTTAGAAGCCTCTACTTGTCCATTCCCTTGAGGATAGTAGATAGATGACCAATGTTGTGTAATCTTGAATTTGGCACATAGATCATCTAAGTCTTTATTCTTGAATTGTCCACCATTATCTATGACTATGGAATGAGGGAGCCCATATCTACATATGATATAGTTTAAGATGAACATAGATATTTGTTTCGCAGTTTCTTGTGTTAAGGGGACTGCTTCTACCTATTTTGTAAAATAGTCTGTAGCTATTATTATATGGGTATGTCCATTAGAAGAATGAGGATGTATGGATCCTATAAGATCAAATGCCTATTGGTGAAAAGGTCATTGTGTATTGAAGGGAATTAGATCTTTCCCTGGAGCATGAATTAAGTTACCATGTACTTGGCACTTTTGACAATTCTTAGCAAACTTGAAAATTCTTAGCAAACTTGATTGCATCTTTCTCCATTTCAGGCCAATAGTACCCAACCCTAATAATCTTTTGAGCTAGTGTTAAACCATTCGAGTGTGACCGACATATACCCTCATGGACTTCCTCGAGTGCACATTGAGACTATTCCCATTCTAAACATCTAAGTAGCATACCATCTAGACCTCATTTGTACAGATCGTTACCAATGATGACATATCGAGAGGCATTATAGATTAGGTATCTTTTCTCATGTGATTGAAGGTTTCGGGAATGATTTGGTCTTGGAGATAGGAGAAAAGGTTTTTGTGGTAGGATGAATCATGACCTACAATAGTGCAAATCATTTGGGTTTCAGGGGAATCATATGCAGGATAAGATAGTGCTTCCACCAAGAACTCATAGTGTAGCTCATGTTTAGGCTGGTGTAAATGAGTAGATAGCATTGCCATTGCAACGACAGCCTTGTTCTCTTTTCTAGGTATTTTCTCAAATGTGATAGATATGAGATATTTCTTTACATCATCTACCATTCTCTTGTATGGAATGAGCTTTTCATCTTTAGTTTGGTACACATCATTGACTTGATGGATAACAAGTTGGGAGTCTCCATGAATGTGTATCTCTGTCACTCTCCACTCAATTGCTATTTTCATGCCATTAAGAAGGGCTTCATATTCGGAAATGTTATTTGTGCAAGGAAACTTGAGTCTAAATGCTTTAGGGATTGAGTATCCTTGAGGAGTAATAAATAATATGCCTGCTCTGGATCCATTCTATGTATAGGAGCCATCAAAGAACAACTGCCATTCTCTAGAAGAATGATTCATGATAGAGGAATCTGGGAACTCCATGTGCATTGGTGTATCATCAATCATAGGTGTATCTGCCAATTGATCAGCAATAACTCGGCCTTTAATAGCTTTTCTTTCAACATATTGAATGTCAAACTCACTTAAGAGCATAACCCATTTGGCCAATCTTCCTGTGAGGGCAGCTTTGCTTAGTAGGTACTTTAGTGGATCAATCTTAGCTACCAAATGAGTGGTATGGGCTAACATATAATGTCTCAGTTTCTATGATGCAAAGATCATAGCTAGACAAGCTTTCTTAATCATTGAATAGTTCTTTTCGTATGCAACCAAAGTTCTACTGATATAGTATATAGCTCTTTCCTTTTTATTCTCATCATGCTACACTAGCAATGCCCCCAGTGACATATTTGTTATGGAGACATACAGGATCAGTGGCTTCCCTTGAATAGGAGGCATCGAGATAGGAGGATTTGATAGATATTTCTTGATATGGTTAAACTTCTTCTCACATTCTTCATTCCATGCAAAAGTCACACCTTTATGTAAAGTTTTTGTAAAAGGCTATGATATGTCTACAAGCTGTGATATGAAGCATCTGATAGATTGAACTCTCCCTTGTAATGTTCTCATTTGACTAATATTCTTCAGGGGTTGCATCTCTATTATAGCCTTTACTTTAGCTGGATCAACTTCAATTCCTTTATTGGAAACTATGTATCCTAAGAGCTCTCTAGAAGTGACACTAAAAGCAAACTTCTTAGGATTTAGTCTGAGACTAAATTTTTCCATTCTGTCTAATATCTTGCTCAAGTCATTTAGATGTTCAGCTCTAATCATAGATTTTGCTAAGGTATCGTCAACATAATCCTCCATAGTTTGATGCATCATGTCATGAAAAATAGATGTCATAGCTCTCTGATATGTAGCACCAACATTTTAAAGCCCAAATGGCATGACATTCTAGAAAAAGGTACCCCATACACATGTGAAAGTAGTTTTCTCTTGATCCTCTGCAGCAATTTTTATTTGATTATATCTGGAGAAACCATCCATCAAGGAATACATCTCAAAACCCGTAGTCATGTCCACTATCATATCAATTTTAGGTAGTGGAAAATCATCCTTAGGGCATGCTCTATTCACATCTCTAAAGTCTGTGCACACTTTGATTGATTTATCTAGTTTTGAAATAGGTACAATATTAGAGATCCACTTTGCATAATCAATCACTCAGATAAATTTGGCTTTTAGGAGCTTCTCTAATTCAACTTTTACCAAGAGTGCAACATGGGGATGCATCTTTCTCAATTTTTGTTTAACAAGTTTAACATTTGGAGCAATAGATAGATGGTGCATTATAAGATCAGGATCCAATCCTGGCATATCTGAATATTTCCATGCAAAGTTGATCTTTTTCTCTAATAGGAATGTAGTAAATTTCTTCTTTTCTTCTTCTGATAAAGATTGTGCTACATGGATCAACTGTGGTTCCTCTTCTATTCCCAAGTTGACGGATTAAGTGGGCTCAATTAGAACTAGAGATCTATCCTGTAAATGACTTAAAAGGAAATCAAATATCTCATCCTTAGGTTCCTCCGAGAGGTTTTCACCTTCAGATACATCTTTTATTTTTACTTTTGTAGGTTCTGAGACTGCCACAAAGTGGTTTTCAAGCTCAGAACTCCTTTTCTTTTTATTCTTATTCCTATTTTTCTAACTAAGATACTTGATGTCCGACTCCATCATGCTGATGCTCGGTTCACTGATGGAAGTCCTCATGGGCTCAACTACATCTAGGTAGAAAGAAAGGGCATAGGCGGGAAGATATAAATACCATAGCTCAGATTGGTGGAGGTTTGGTCAAGAAGGTTTGGATATTGGATAGTCAAAGCGAGTAAAGATTGGGAGATGGTGTTTATGGATAGGGATCTATCATCATTGGTCCTAACCTGATGCTTGAGTTTGAAGGTGATATTACAACTTAAGACATTCAATTCATGAATAGGCTCAATGTCATTGTGGGAATCCAATTCAGCCATCGGTGGATCAGACTCGTTAAGTTCATTATTTCCCTCTAGACTTGTGTTGGGTGTTGGTGCATATTGGTGAATAACATCAATATGTTTCTTTATGATAAGCTCATCCTCCTCTGGAATGGCTCCCCATTCATAGTCATTTGATTCCTCGTCTATACCTCTAGGAAATTTAAGAACATGAGTAAAGTCAGGATGAATACCCCAAGAAGGGTTACCCTCAATTCTGATTTGAATTCATACTCATGGGAATCTATTTCAGAATCACTGGAGCACTCTAAGTGTTCAGCTATAGTGATAGGCTTTTCTTCCCTTTTGTCCATTTGATTACCTTTGAGATTAGTTGTTTCTTGTGTTGCAACTATCTCTTGTTCCATAGTAGGTTTTTGTATTTCTACTACATTGATTCTCTTTATGAGATCATCTTCAGCATCAAGGAGATCTTTTATATCTTTAGGAAAACTCTCATAAGGAATGAGCTCCTTGGTATTATCAGATCCATCACTATCATATTGTAGTATTTCTTCTTTCTTAAGAAGGGCTTCTCCTGGCTTGATTTGTTCTATGACATGTGGGGAATTCTTGCTAAGATAGAAAGGCTTCTTCTTGTATCCTAGACCTGTTGTATTCTTGTTTTCTCACCCATGATGGTTAAGAGGTGATAGAAGACCCTTACCTTGTAATCCTAGAGGTCCTTTTCCTGTATATCCCATCTTTGTAATAAATTTTTCCCCTAGACCATATGATTTAGAAGGAACCTTGGATGTTTTAGAATCACATGATTGACCAATTTGGGATTTAGGTTCTTCTTTGTAGAGCCATGCAAGCACAACTTCATCCTCCTCAAATTCTTATTGGGTACTTGTTCTGCAACAATTTTTCCTTTATATGCCTCAAGAGGTCCTTCAGATTCTGGTTTGGACTGTTTAAAATTTTGCCCATAAGACTTAGGCAAGATAGGGAGAGATGTCAAAGATAAGACTGGCTCTATAGTATATTCTCCCATACCTTTTTCTTTGATTGTGACCTCTTTAGCAATATATTCCCTTTTGGATGTTGAAGCAATGTCTGACTATTTAGTGGAAGATTCTCTATTATTAGGAAAAAGTTTATCCGCACTTTCCTTCAATGCATTGCAAATTGTAGACACATCAGCCGGGATGGTTACCTCTACTCCTTCATAAGGAAATTTCAAACACTGATGGTATGTAGAAGGAATAGCTTTTATTTCATGTATCCAGAGTCTCCCTAGAAGGATATTGTAACCCAAAGGTATATCAAGAACTTGACATGTAGTATCTCTGATGACAGGACCTGTTCTAATAGGCAAGACAATTGTTCCCTTGGAGGATCTTTCTTCTTCATCATATGCCTTGATAGTTATTTTCTTTCTAGGATCAATAGCCATTTAAAAAAATCCCAATTGTGTGATCAAGCTATAAGAACAAATATTTAGACCAGCACCCCCATCTATCAATACACGTTTGATGCGATGGTTTTGGATTAAGACTTCCATGTGCAAGGGCAGGTTATGTGGATGACTCAAGGAGTTATCATCTTCCTATGAAAATGAGATATACTATGGAGACGTAAGATGACCAACCATAGTCTGGAACCTATCTAAATCAAGGTTATCAGGAACATTGGATCTAAGCAAAGCTTTGTCTAGAATGGCTCTATGAGCTGGAGATATCCGAAGCAACTCAAACATGGAGATTTTTGCATTAGTATGCTAGAGTTGTTGAACAATACTATATGATGTAGGCCTCATGTCTTTAGGATTTGAAGATTTAGATGTAGCCTTCTGTTTGGAAGTGGAAGATAGATTGAAAGGCACCTTAGGGACATTTGATGAATCTGGGATTTGTCCTCGTAGATGCGCCTGAGCTTGTGATCGACTAACTACATTAGCTGATTGGTTTTCTCTATCTCTTCTTACAATTGTAATGACATTGCAATGCTCAGATAGGCTTGGTTCAACCATATTGATAAGAGCGTTGTTTCTAGAATAAGCATAATTAACCTTAGCACCCACATTAGGTTGAGAAGATGAATCTGCTTGCCCATGTTTTGGAAATGGCTTTGTGAATGCTGTATGATCATTATTTCTTTTATGATTATCAACTGAGATTTGTCAACTATCAATCTTATCTTGAATGGTATGCTTCAATCGTAAGTAGTTACTAGTTTTATGACCCTTACTATGATGAAAATCACATAATTCATTCTCTTTCCACCATTTTGGTTTAGGTTCAGGATCAGATTGTCAGATCTCAGGCAAAGAGATGATGTTAGTAGCCAATAGAGTTTTCATAGCTGATTCTAAAGATTCTCCAAGAGGAGTGAACTTTCATTTATTATCAGTAGACCAAGGTTTGTATTGTTTCGGCTTTTGAGATGATTCGGGCACCTTTTGTTCTAAATCATTGATGGCTTAGGTACCGACAATGAGATTGAAAGCAGGTGCCTTAGATGGGGCACAAATATTATCAACAATGCCATCTATGACGACGCCTTTATTCTTGTTCCAATTTTTGTTCACAAGTACTTTTTCAATTTTGATTGTATTGTCTACCATCTTGTCAAAAGATGTATGATTTTGCATTTGTAAAGGGTAGTTGATTTTTGGAACAAGATTATTGATGAAGATTTATATTTTCTCAGTTTGTGGAATTGGCCTAGCATATAGAGAGAATTTTTTTCTCCATCTCTTGAGAAATGTCAAGAACGGTTCTCTTGGATATTGTTTGAGAGTGCAGATATCGATCATGGTGACTGGATGCTAAATGTTGTGGGAGTATTGCTGATAGAACAATTTGATTAACTCCTCAAAGGTTTTGATAGTTGGAGGCATTCTAGAGAACTAATGAATGGCTGCTCCTCCCAGAGATCGAGGAAAGAGATGCATCAAATAGGTTGGTTCGTGCATGAACTCCATAGATTGGGTACATAATTCTCTAACATGATCTTGAGGGTCAGAGTTTCCATCATGCTTATCATATTTTAGCATCTCCCCTCTTTTAGGGAATGGTGGCATGTACAAGTCTTTATCAAATGGAAAAGAGCATAGAGCTTCCATGTAGAACTCCTTAGGTTCCTTTTCTTTTTCAAGTTTGTTAATTTTGACTTGCATGGCATGCATTTGTTCCATCATAGCTATGATAGGAGTTTCTTCCTCATGCATGATGATATCTTCAACATTAAATTTGGGAGGAAGCTTAGCTCCTTGATGAGCTAACTGTAGAAAGTATGCTTCTCTATCTTCCTTCAAGAAATGCCTCATCATTTTCTTGAATTCATTGTCATTTTGATATCGAGCAATTTCAGAAGGTGTGAGTTCTTGATCTACACCATTTTGGGATTGATGTCCTTGGGATCCTCCCCCTTGAGACATGGTAGGAGTTTTAGGACTCCCTAGAATAGATTGAGGTGGAGTTTGTTGATGACCCCCATGAGTTGATGGAGGGGGTATGTAACCAGATTTCAACCAAAAATTGCCAAGACCGTCATCTTCGTAAAGATCAGAATTGTAGAGTTTCTCAAGAGTTGGACCCACGTGAGTAGACAGAGGTAAGGTATGAGATGCTTCTCTAGATTTCTTGTGTGAGGAAGCTCTAGTTTCCACCATTAACCTTGGGTGAAACAAAAGAATAAGATGAAGACAACTGAAGAATGAATTAATTCAAGAAGATCGAATGATGCAACCTTGTCGAGATTGAAGTGATTGGAGATTAGATTGGATGTTGGTGAAGGATACTATGCCTTGGATGTATAGGTAGATGCCCAAAAGATAGCAGACACGAGCTTGCAACACTTAGTCATTTTGAAGATTGATTGAAGATTGATAATTATAACAAGGTTTTGACACAAGATGAAAAAGACTCAAATCGATAAAACATAAGGGTAAATTAGACTTAAGAGGCCACTTTGGGAAAATGATCAAATTATTTCTAGTTTCTACTTTGTTCCTAACATAGTGATTTTTTTGATAGATTCTGGAAATAGGCTATAAAAGCTGGGTCTCTGACAGTTTTGACAACATTCTGGCAAATTTTCAAAATTTCTCAAGTGACTTTCTGCAGACTCGTACAACACTGGGTGTCTGATCATATGACAGTTGACAAACTCGTATGACAATTGCAAAACTTGCATGATAGTCGATAGCAGGATTTGACTGGTAGCAAAACTCATACGACACTATACAAGCTATCGTACAACAATTAGGTGGTTCTGAAATGAAAATTGGCCAAACTTGTATGACTTTCTGACTCTGTGGGATGACTTTTGACTCCAGAAAGGTATTTTACTTCAGATTTTGCAAATTTTTGGTTTTTAGTTTCAGATTGTTCACAAAATTGTCTGTCTAGATTTGAAGATTATACTAGATCGATTCGTTCTTAGTAACCAAATAGATAAACAGGCATGCAAAACAACAAGCAAGTGATTTCAAGCACATCTGAAAACAATGAACAAGGGACAAAGCAACCCTGTGCATGAACAACCAAGTGACTAAATGTGCTAATCCCTAAGAGTGCTAATTGTGTATGTTCCAAAAAGTTTTGCAATAACGCACATATTCCTAGAAAATGAAAATTTGGCCTCGTTAGGGTTTTTAGTAATGGTCTGACTCTGCAACTTTTGTAATCTCAAGAGGGTGAACTCCAATCCAGGCGCACCGGGGTTTTGACATAGTCTAAGAATTTAATACATCAGGAGCTACTAGGGAGATCTGACAACCCAACAAGAGATCACACCCATGAAGATTTCCTCCACAAGGACATTTATATAGCGGTTGTCACTATCATGATGAAAATGGCTATTACCACTTGAGGTTCCATCCATGTGGTTGACCCAATTAAGGGAATGTCCACTACAGTTACCCCTCTCTAAAGGTGACACAAAATATACCACAGGGGGACTAGATCAGATTCAAGGATCTGGGTTTCTAGTACTATCCAAAAAGGAAGTAGAGCATAATCCCCTAGCCTCTTCACCTCACCAAGACAAAGCAGATAGATTAATTTGACATGCTAAGACTAAGATTATCTCACAAAGATCTATGATGTCAACCACTTATGATCTATCAACCTCTCCGGAGAGAGAATGCATCAATCAAAAGTTGAAGACACACAAATCTAGTAGAATGTGAGACGCTCTCAGTATCCTCCCTACCTACAAGGGTTCTCTCATTGAGAAGAGCTTTGTTGGAAACCCACTCTCTCAAGAACCACAAATAGTGTTCATAGGGCCTATTTACTATGTGTAACAGATATGTGAAAAGCAAATCTATGTTCATTTTTATAGCCCAAAATGAAGTATGTGATATGAAAGCAATAAAAGGTCACACAAGCCTGACACGTGGGAGTTCATTTTAATCCAAATCGTAATGTTATCAGCTGAGAAGATTACCTGAATTCCTCGCAATGCGCTTAGTAGATTATTACCTATTTTTAGCAATTCTCACACTTTTCTCAATCAGAATCAGTAGATACCAATCAGAAATAGAAAATCTCAATTGTTAGGGTTAGCTATCAGTCCAAATCTAAAAATCAAATCTAGAAAACTGCCTGAAAATGTGAAATGACAATTGAAACCTGGTGCTAAAACTCGTACAACAGTGGGTCACCTCCCAGATGACAGTCTAGAAACTCGTACGATAGTGGGTATGAGCTCATACGACAATGTGCTTTTGCTAGTACGAGCCTCAATCAAATCTACTGTCGTATGATAGTGGGTACCTCCTGATATGAGTTTCTGACAAAACTCATATGGATAGAAAATAAAAATCATAGTTTTGCATAGAAAATGATAAGAAAAAGATAAAAATTGATAGAATTGAAATGGAAACCTGTTTCAGGGCCCCATGGTGGGCGCCAGAAATGTGGTGTGAATTTTGTACCTAGCTGTAGACACAACACCTCAGTAAAAAATTAGAGGTTAGCAAAATCAAAATCTACAATGAAATGGAAACTAAACTAACCAGGTGATTTACTACCTTCTAGTAGGTGCGAGTATGATATTCTCAGATTAGACCGAGATCAGTGACATTGACGACACCTAAACGAAGGATTTGAATGCTAAAAGTAATGAAAGATGAATGCAAATTAATCTATATTTTTGTGTTTTCTATGCAATAGGATGAAAAAATGGATATGAAACTAATCTAAATGAAACTGATATGATATGCAATTAATCTAAAAATTGATATGCTAAATGATATGAATGCTCAAAAATAATAAAAATCTCACAACAACTTTGATTCGCAAAGATGGATTCTTCGATCACCAATTCGGCAGCGTGAGGATGCAATTTTGTGGATTCTTTTTGAAGAGATGAAGCCTTGATTTTATAGAAATCTAGGGCTTTGGAGGTGCATGAGAAAAGCCATAAATCACTCTTGATGAACTCAAGTTGATTTTTGAGTCAACAAGGAATCAGAGATAATTAACTCACAAAATCATGCATAATCATGCAAAAATAGCTTTTTAACTCAAATCAAAAGTTTAGATCAACTTTGAACTCAAAATAGATGTTGAGTTTCCAAAAGTTAACAACTTGCATTGATTTCCTGATTTTAAGTTTAACTGCTCTTTGAATGTGCACAATTAATTATGAATTAATTAAATAAATAAAGTGATTTATCCTCAACTTAACTAATTTTTGAAATTAAAACAATTGATTTATGGGTTAGTTAATTATTAAATCAAACTTTTATTCGAAAACTATATCATTAAATTTGACAACTGACATTAATTAATTAAATAGGAATTTAATCAATTAGTCATGAGATTTTTTGATTTATTGTCAGAATTAAATAATATAATTTAGGAATAGATTAAATTAAATTAAATTAAATAATTAAGTGATAGAATTAAATCTAATTAATTAAATATTCAAAATATTCAATTAATCAAACTTTAGGATAAATGAGATTTATCGCCAAATAATCATTAAATTAAAGATAATTAAGACAATTAGGAATATTTCTAAGAATATTCCCCAATGTAGAATTTAAGATAATCAATTAAGATTCGATGATGTTCAGATGTGCCTTAGGTTAGGACTTCGATGTCGATTTCATTCGAATTGTTGATGTAGGAGGTTAATGAATTTATAGCCCATTTTTGGGGTATTACATCTACAGCTGTAATACAAATTGTTACATTAATCAACACCAATTGCAATTAAATTTGTATTACTACACCAATCAATTTAAGATGTTTACTTGTATTACTGTGATGCACATCCTCATTGTCATCAACATGCACAGGTTGTGTACGGCAAGAATCGACAGGCTGCATTTCAATTTCATACGCATTCATGTTATCATTGTTTTCTTACTTAAAACAAATTTACTCACTTTATGTTGGAACTTAACATCAAATAAACTAATTGGTAAATAATTAAATTTGAAATATCATCGATTTAGCTTACTTACCGCAACAGATCCATCAGTAGAACCTTGTGCACTTCTTATTCTTTCTGCCATGGCTTTATAGCCTTGTTGGAAGCCAATTCTCTTGTCCTCTTCTATGAGACTTACATTGAACTCTGTGCCCTACATTTTTTCTTGGTATCATCAAATTTTATTTTATTGTTTCATCAAAACAAAAAAAGATTTCAAATTATAAATAAATATTATAAAGCTCAAAGAATTATTTTCAGTGTTAAAAGCCATCTAGAGATTGTATTTTTCCTCATTCAATTCTGACAATATTAAAACTTACAACTCATGCAACAAGTTTCAAATAACCACCAAAGCCTAGCTTGTGTTGCCCATGCTTTTGTAGTCTTGCCTTTGTTGCCTTTGATGTGTCAGGCAATCTATGAAGAGATTGAAATATGTTAGTTCATATAAATATGAAGAGTATTTAGTACATAATTACATTCTTAACAATATCACATACCTTCTTTTGTTCTCTGGTGGTGTATTTCCTTTTTATATTTTAGTTTTCTCATTCGCATCCAGAATAAGAGATTTCCGCTCTAAATCAGGAATGCAAGGGGGGTGCTAGTAATGTGAGTTTTTGGTTAATGTACACCTGTACTAGTCCCTAATATACCTCAAACATAACTTGACTCTTTTAAGGAGCTTACCCTTCTCAAATGCACGAGGTCCAAAAAAGTTTTTCATACTCTCTATGAGATCATCCTTTAACTTTTGATTTTGGTTTTTCCACCTTTTAAGAAAGAAAATAGTTTTAGATTAAAAAATGGATGTAATGATAACTATCCTAGCAATGATATGAAATCAAAATAGTGGATTGGGGTTTTAGTTCGGATATGATGTTCCACCCTGTACAGATGGTGGGCCCGAATATCCGCAAACACTCATCATTAAGTTTACAATAAAAAACATCATTCCCTACAAAATAATCATGGGATCATTAGTCAAAGGATATAATAGTATAAAATAAGAATACAATAGATGTAAGCTTCTCATATTGAATGCAAGGTGTAATTAACATACGATTGTATAGTAAAAGAAAGGTCTGATCTTTAAAGTACCTGGAAGTTTTTCTATTTTCAAGGGAACTCCTTCTTCTTCGCTCACAAGCAATATGCAATCCTTCACCATTCCCGTACTAGGAATACTAGTACATCCAGGAAAATCACCATCAAGTGTTGCATCCCCTACTGCATAAATTGAATCCATTACGAAATGGCCCTAAGAAAGAACACTTCAAGGGAAATAAACATATATATAATGATAGAGAAAATAAAATCTGTGTACGAGTAGGTGGTGCAATGGCATATGTGGCCATGCTACGTGTTGCTGACATTGCAGGATGTAGTACATCTAAGCCTGCCATCGTATGAGGTGGCGATAGTAAATGATCATTGACACATGCTAAAGAATAAGATTGTTAGAGCATAATAAAACTAGTGATTAGCATGGACAATATTGTTAGAGAGTAAAAAAGAAATATAGTCCAACATGAGATCTACTTGAACCAACTGCAGTATCCTCATCATGGCTGTGAGGATCAAAATTACGCAAAAAAAGCTATAAAAGAAACACATCTGCTTATTTTTTAATGACATAAAAGACTACTATAACATAAAAACTATTATTGAACTTTTTTTATAATTAAAAATTACATTAATACTTACTCTTTAATTTTGAGATAGGTGCATCAGGTTAGTTGCCCTCTTTTGTGACTCAAGAGTCGAAGGGAATATAGATGCCAATTCAGCCAATCTTTTTCCAATTTTGTTGAGGCATTTTTTAATTGCAGAGGCCAGCTCATCACAAGTAGCAAAATCAACAACTAGATCCTCGTCAAAGGAATCCTCTTCAGGGACTACGAGTTCCTTTCCCTTTCTTTGCTGACCACTTGTCTGTGACAAAAATATTACTAACACTATTAGAATTAATCTAAAATAGTGATGAAAAGAATATAATAAAAAACTTTATTTAACAATTTGCTTCTATCTAATTTGTAGTACAATAACAAAGAGGTTTACCTGCTGGGAAGAAGTGCATGCACGATCATCATTGTACCCTCTATGTGGTTGCTCCATATTGTGGTCCTGTGTTATTATTTAAAGTTAACCAATAATTAGAAATGACTACATTAATAAATTTCATTAGAAGTTGATGATGGAGATGAGGTGGATGGTGAGGAAACTCTCTAAATGTGGTTGGCAAAAAAACTCAATTATTTAATGGTACATAGTATGTACCTACACCCTAATGATAGTGACATCATTTTTATTTATGCAATTCAAATTGTAATCAATAAGCAGCTCTTCCCCTGCACTTATTGATTTTATCGCACATACAAATACATGATTTCCCTCGTGCACCTCAAATATGCAATTGGGTTTCTTAATAGTTGACAGAGGTCGCATGCTATTTATAAAACCTAAAATATTCCTTGATGCTTTTGGCCTTCCGTCAATGTATATAGCCACTCTTTTAATTTTTTAATTGTCTTTTTGTTGAATATAATTTGCTGAGAGTGCATACCTACACATACTTTTTTTATATTGAACAATTCGCATCCAACTTTTGTAATCATAACTGTTACAAGTAGTGGTTGTCGTTGCACCAAAAGATCGACTTGTTAATGCCTGATACAACCACTAGACTTATAGAATAGACAGGAGGTGGTTAAACCATGTCATGAATCCTGAGGGGAGCGCTGACAATTTTGCCAACAATCTCCCCCTCAGCGTTACCCAAGGGCATTCAAACCTGTGACCAAGCTCTGATACCACTTGTTACAAGTAGTGGTTGCCGTTGCACCAAATGATCAACCTATTAATGCCTGATACAACCACTAGACTTATAGAATACACAGGAGGTGGTTAAACCATGTCACGAATCCCAAGGGGAGCGCTGACCATTTTTCCAACAGTAACAAGGTCCAACATACTCCATCAATTCAATAACTTTGTTGTAAGAGACCTTTATGCCATCCATGGAAAATAGGCCCAAACCATGTATTGACGATGGTACAATATGATATATCTTGCCTTTAACACTAAAATCAGTGTTTATTGGAGGAAGTTCCTTGTGGACCCATTATTTATGTAAATTTTGGTACCTAGAGGGCACCTCAATGTCACCTTTTCTGTCATCATCATAAGAACATGATCCCCCTAGAGCAAGGAAAAATTTCATGCATTTATTGAATATCCTTCTAGTCTTTTGACCTCTAGTTAATCTTCCTAATTCAGACATACTAAATGACTCACTTTCTTTGCTCGAGGAAGACACATCTGAAAAACACCTATTTTCTACTACCTGCACTCCATCAAATGAGAGAGATAGCAAGTAATGTGAGATATTTTGCAAATTGTGAAATACATTAATCTCTATAGGGTGTATTGACTTATACCTGTCGATTCATGAGACTGTGTGGGATGCTCATGAAAGGGGTCTAGGTACCTACATATGTAATTCAATTATCTAATGTTAGCTAAAAATTTCATGATACATATACTCAAAACCACATAGTAAGTACATTAAAAACCATAAGCATCCCATAGTAAGTACATCATGAATTAATTAGATTAAGAATTGATTGCATAACTACACATTTCTATCAAGAAATCAATATTAAATAGAATAAGTAGTGATCACATAAGTGTACATTTCATTCATGTCATTCATCTTCTTCTTCATCCAACTAATCACCATGATCATTGTTGATGTCGACATCATCACCACCACTGTAATTGTCATCATCTTCATCATCTTCAACATCAGCATCAACATCAGCATCAACATCATCATCATCATCATCATCATCATCATCATCATCATCTTCTTCTTCTTCTTCTTCTTCTTCTTCTTCAAGAAAAGTTGCGTCAGGAACATCATCGTCTAACTGTTGTTCATGATCATCATCTACATCATCTTCTAGTTATTCACAATCTTCTTCTTCCATCGCATTATACCTCATCGACCTTCCTCTTGGATCATGTCTAACAACAAACAACCAACCTGATTTATGTGGAACCTCTGAGTAAAATACCTACTCACATTGGCTTGGAAGAACATAGGGCTCATCCCCAACTAGCTCAAACCACCTTGTATTAAGCATTGGAAATCCATTGTCATGTTCAATAATAGTTCTATCAGGATCATTTTGATTAAGTCATAGCCTGTACCATCTGACGATGAAGAAAACTAATCTAAAGGAATTAAATTCACACTCAAGTATATCATCCAAAATGCCATAGTATCAATTTTTAGACTCTCAAGGATGTAAGTCATTTCTAGATGAAATATTAGTCACCTGAAAGACTACACTTATCCTAGAATCACAAGTTTTCTTTGTGTCATCCAACTTTTTGATGTGAAATTTATGACCATTGCAAAACATAGCCTTGTGGTGTTTGACCTGCAAAAATATGTAAAACATGTATAAATTAATGCATCGAGAGTTCATTAAGGTACGAGTGATTAACAAATTTATATGTACTTGGAAATCTCTTAAACCATGTGCTAAATCTATTTCCCTTTGCGTAACATTTGGATCTCTGTTATGATAAGCTTCATTAACCAATGAAGATACATCATCCCATGTTAATGTGTGACCTAAATGATGACATCGTTCAATCCATTTCGTCATCCAATCTTGATTGTTTGCAATATACAAATGTATTGGATCCCACTCTTGAGCAGCTGTACAAAAAATAAATAGATGACTTACAACTAATTAATTTTGAAGATTAAGAATTAATTAACAGCTACAATAACATCTTATAATTTATTACCTCTCACTTTCCTCATTCTACCTTTCCCCACCAAGTACTCCCCTTCGAATTTTTTGTTAGGAATAATAGTCCACAATACAACTGAGAGGGGGGGTGAATCAGTTGTATGACAAAATATTAAACTTTAAACTTTAAGCTCATCAATATCAGATCCAATGAACATAATGAATGCCAATACAATAACACAATATTTTGGTTATGGGGAAACCTTGTTAAAGGTAAAAACCCCAGAGGGAATTAGCACCCACTAATGATGTATTGAGAGTATAGTAATCCTTGTTAGAAGATGTAGCCCTATTAGGATCTTATTGAGACATTATAGTACATAGTCCTTGTTAGAGGACAGACCCTATTAGGAGTCAAGAACAAAAGAGGGCTCACCACCCAAAGAAGGTTAAGTCCACTTTCTGAACTCACTAGTTTGCAACAAGTGTATATGAAAAAATACACAATCTTATGAATTGTTTGCCAACAACTATCTTTGCTTGATCAGTTCCAATGAAGTCCACCAATAATCCTCTACTCTACATACAATAGAAACAAGTTCGTAACCTCCTTATATCACATCCATGTCTCTTCCAAAGAAAAGACCTTTCATTTATACCTTATTACATTTTACCAAGAATAGGTTGGCCCATAAGGCTTTCCTAATTATAAACAATTTAATAAGCCCTTGCTAAGATACACATGGTATCAAAAACAATTTTACAATGATTACATTACAACAATTAAGGACCGACATCCTTGAATTATGCTTGCTAAACAAAACACACCCTTCATTCCCTGAGTCAGCTTCAGAATAAGCCATCACCAGAGCACATGCCACAGATGATGTCACCAATCATTTCGTACCTTGCACTAACCAATGAACATCCATCATTACCTCTTCCATCATCCTTCAAGATCTCATACCTTGAATCCAATCCTTCTGAAATCTATACCAAAAACTCAAAGACTAACTCTGTCAATTCTCACTGTCACAGTCCAGTGACCAGTCTTTACCAAAATAGTTGTATCTTTCTTAATATGCATCAATTAATGATATGATCATAGATAAGATCAAAACATCTATCTAAACTCTCATTTGACTTCGTAGCATTTGAAACATCCGTACACAAAATGTACACTGTGATTACCAGCCTGGTTCCTTCATAGAAGCATAGGTTGACATCAGTGACAAAACACAAATGACAACAATATGAGTGCCCATTCAGTAATGTAGTGATTAAACATATTACATGTCTCAATCACCACCCATGCATTAGCAATATCCAACAATCTCCCCCTTTGGCATTGATGTCAACATATGGGAAAATTTATCCCAAAGTTGTATCAACCCAAAAGTCCTTCAACTGAACAATCTCCCCAATCAGTGAAGATTTTCTCATAGCAACAGTCCCCCTTTAAAAAAAATGGCAAAGGGTAACATGGGGCTTCAAATGCCTTTACATATAAACTTTCTCCTATGATCACTCCCCCTGAGGAGTAGATCCCTACATCCAGTCCAGAAAAAGATAAGGCTCTGAACACTTCTAGACTGATGCATCTTTGCCTCATTTAGTTCTGACTACGAGGGGCTTGAACCCCTAGCATACCTCTGAGATATTCAAAGGTATCTTTTAGTAGTGCATTTGTGAAAATGTCTACAATCTTCTCTTTTGTACTGATATATTCTAGTTTGATTTTTTTTTGTGCCACCTTGTCTCTCAAGAAGTGATATTTGATAGAAATATGGTTTAGTTTTGAAATGCATCACCAGATTCTTTGACATGTTTACTGTACTGGTGTTGTCACAATGAATAACCACATGATCATCAAAATTTATTCCAATGTCTATCAGCATTTGTTTCATCCAAATAATCTAAGTGTAATTTATAGCAGCAACAACATACTCTGATTCAACAGTAGACTGTGATATACAGTCTTGTTTCTTGCTTAGCCAAGAAACCAACTTTTTCCCAAGGAAAAATGCACCACCACTGGTACTTTTTCTGTCATCAATATTTCCTACCCAATTAGCATCAGTATAAGCATGAAGTTCAAAACTATCATTACTATCATACCATAAACCATAGTCTATGGTTCCTCTGAGATACCTCAGTATCCTTTTCACAATAGCTATATGTGTCTCTTTAGGTTCTACCTGATATCTAGCCACAATTCTGACAACATTAGCAATATCTGGTCTGGTATGAGTCAGATATTGTAGCCCTCCAACCATTGACCTATACAAAGTCTGAAAAACACATTTTGATTCATCATCAATTGTTAGCTTTTTGCCAGTTACCATAGGTGTTCCTACTGGTTTACAATCTTCCATTCTGAATTTCTTGAGCAATTCTTTGAGATATTTGGTTTGAGAAATGAAAATACCATTCTCATTCTGAGTTATTTGCAGTTCAAGAAAGAATTTCATTTCACCTATCATGGACATCTCAAATTCACTTTCCATCTCTTTAGCAAACTTCTTACATAGATCATCATTACCTCCAAAGATAATGTCATCCACAAATACTTCTACTATGAGGATTCCATCTTCAGTAGTTCTTAAATACAAATTACTGTCCGCATTACCTTTTCTAAATCCAAGTCCAAGTAGATACTCATCCAACCTTTCATACCAAGCCCTAGGAACTTTCTTCAACCCATATAGGGCTTCAATTTTCACACCATGTCTTTGTCTTCGCATAGAGGAAATCCATCTGGTTGTTCTATGTATACTTCTTCTTCAAGATCTCCATTCAAAAATGTAGATTTAACATCCATCTAATACACTTTTAAGTTTTTGTGTGTAGCATAAGATAGGAATAATCTTACTGCCTCTATTCTAGCAAGAGGAGCAAATCTTTCTTCAAAGTCTAGGCCTTCTTGCTGTGAGTATCCTTTACACACGAATCTTGCTTTTTTCCTTACAATTGTTCCTTCTTCATCCATTTTGTTTCTAAAGACCCATTTTGTTCCTATAACATTTTTATTTTTAGGTATTGGAACCAATTCCCAAGTATTAATTTTCTTTATCTGATCCAATTCTTCTTTCATGGCATTTATCCAAGATTCATCTTTAAAGGCTTCATCTATAGTTTTTGGCTCAACTTGAGAAATCAAACAAATCTCTTCCCTAATCTTAGATCTAGTTAGCACTCCCTGACTGGTATTGCCAATAATTTGATTTTCAGGATGGTTATTTTTCACATACCTTGGAGTTTTAGGAGTCTCAGTAGTCTTTCTTGTAGCAGCATCACAAGCCTCTTTTTCACTTTCTTCCTCAACAAGTTCTTCTTCTTCTATAGTAGTAGTGGTTTCTTTTATCTCTGATATCTGACTGCTATCATACATTCTTTCCTGTATTTGAAATTTCTCATCTATTCTTAAATTGTTACTTTCAACCATCTTCCTCAATCTTAGATTGAAACATTTGTATGCCTTGCTTTTAACAGATTAACCAAGGAAGATACCTTCATCACTTCTAGAATCAAATTTCCCTATCTCATCATCCATCTTGATATAACATTTGCTACCAAAAATTTTGAAATATTTCACAGTAGGAGTATGATCAAACCATAGTTTAGAGGGAGTCTTACTTGTACCTTCTCTGATTTGAATTATATCTAATGTGTACATTGTTGTTCCAACAACCTCTCTCCAATGTACATGAGATACATTTCCTTCAATCAGCATTGTCCTTGCAGCATCAAGTATAGTCTTGTTTCTTCGCTCTGCTATCCCATTTTGTTGTAGAGTCCTAGTAGTAGATGTTTGTCTTTTTATTCCATGCTCTTCATAGTATGAATTAAGTAAATCTAATGTATGTGTGTGTGAATTTTGTACCTAGCTGCAGACACAACACTTCAGTAAAACATTAGAGGTTAGCAAAAATTAAAATCGTGCAAGTAATTAAAACTAAGCTAACCAGGCAATTTACTGCCTTCTAGTAGGTGCGAGTATGATATTCTCAGATCGGATCGAGACCAGTGACAATGCAACACCTAAATGAAGGATTTGAATGCAGAATATGGATATGGAATGAATGTAGATTTAATCTATATTTTTGTATTTTCTATGCAATTAGATGAAAGAAAATGGATATGAAACTAATCTAGATGAAATTGATATGATATGAAATTGATCTAAGAATGATATGCTAAATGATATGAATGCTCAAAAACAAATAAAAATCTCACAGCAGCTTGGATTTGCAAAAGATGGATTCTTCGATCACCAATTCGGGAGCGTGAGGATGCAATTTCATGGATCCTTTTAGAAGAGCATAAGCCTTGATTTTATAGAAATCCAGGGCTTTGAGGGTGCATGAGAAAAGTCATAAATCACTTTTGATGAATTCAGGTTGATTTTTGAGTCAACAAGAAATCATAGATAATTAACTCACATAATCATGCAAAATCATGCAAGACAAACTTTTTAACTCAAATCAGAAGTTTAGATCAGCTTTGAACTCAAACTAGATGTGGAGTTTCCAAAAGTTAACAACTTGCATTGATTTCCTGATTTTGAGTTTAACTACTTCTTGAATGTGCACAATTAATTATGAATTAATTAAATAAATAAAGTGATTTATTCTCAACTTAACTGATTTTTGAATTAAAATAATTGATTTATGGGTTAGTCAATTATTAAATCAAACTTTTATTCGAAAATTATATCATTAAATTTGACAACTAACTTTAATTAATTAAATAAGAATTTAATCAATTAGTCATAAGATTTTTGTTTTATTGTCAAAATTAAATAATATAATTTAGGAATAAATATAATTAAATTCAATTAAATAATTAGGTGGCAGAATTAAATCTAATTAATTAAATATTCAGAATATTCAATTAATCAAACTTTAGGATAAATTAGCTTTATCGCCAAATAATCATTAAATTAAAGATAATTAAGATAAATTAGAAATATTTCTAGGAATATTCCCTGATGCAGAATTTAGGATATAATCAATTAGAATTCGATGATGTTCAGATGTACCTTAGGTTAGGACTTCGATGTTGATTTTGTTTGATTTGATGATGTAGGAGGTTAATGAACCTGTAGCCCATTTTTGGGGTATTACATTTTGCCCCTCTTTGAATTACTGTGCGAAGCATAGTGGTTCAAAGATTAGTCTGTGTATGATAAAGATGTTTGAAATTGATTTGAAAGATGAACCAATTCTGAGATAGAAACCGATTGAAAGATTTGAAGATGTTAGGTCATGGATGACCAAAGATAATGTTAACTATAGCTACGATGAACCAATGATTACGAAAAAGTGTCAAAACACCTAATTCTGAACCTTATGATTACGAAGAAGTGAGTGACTGATTCCAGACCTGATCATCAGTAAGAATCACATTGGTATCACATCTGAACCCTTCAGTAACCAAGAACCAAGGAAATAACACTAATGAACTGATCGTTACGAAAAGCTGATACAATTTACAAGATAGATTAGGATACCAGATTGATATGGACCTTGATGAATTTGATATGCCCCAAGCGATGATAGATTTGCCCCAAGCGACGAGGACTTTTGATGAGTCAGCAACTAGACATGGTTTTTGTCTTGATTACTGAGGAAAGATTGATTACATATTTAGATTTACAGACTTGAATGATGTGCAATACCATGCCCCCTTCGGGATTAAAATTGAAATCTGACAAGAAAAGTCAGCGTTATAGTTTAGAAGCATATTAATTGATTTGAGAACTGGTTATTCACGTTTGAGAATGTGTTCTACATCATTTAGAGGTCCTAGAGACCAAGTTCGACTAGGTTAAACCATGAGTTGACCAAGTTGAAATTTTAATAGTTTGATGTAAGATAATCAGTTAAGTTAAATTCTAGATTTCTATGAAGATTGAAGGTTGATTATACAAGCAGTTGCCTGTCCTGGGTCCAAAATTTTAAATCATGATTTTGACATAGTAAATGATCTCAGATTTCAATTTTGATCCTAAAAATGGGTTCAAAACATCGAAATTAGCCAGGGGTGCAATTTTCGTGAAAAATAGACCACTTTTGAAAATTAGGTCAAAAGCTATATAAAGGTTGGAAGGGTCATTTTCAATTCATTATTCACATTTGACTTTTGAAACCTTGTGGAGCCCTCTGAGTGAGAAAATGGTAGAAATGAAGGTACCTGTCAGTTCCCATTGATTTGAGTGTAGCCACAAACATCAAAGACCTCGACAGTATGTACATCCGGTAGGTGGAACTCTGTGCCTCTCTGAAAATTCAATTTTTGCATGTTTATAGCATGTTTAGGTCATTTTTCATACGTTTTTAATTTTCAATTCTCTCATGCATGAAAGCTCGTATGACTGTCCTCTGTGACTCGTACAACTTTCCAATTTTTTTTCCTTTGTCATATGAGAACCCCTTGAAACTTGTATGATAGGGGCCGAAATGTCGTACGACATTTCGTTGGGTCGCTCCTTTGTCGTACGGGAAGCCTTAAAAACTTGTATGACTATGCTTTGTCGTATGATACCTTGCTAAAACTCATACAAGTTTCAGTGCCAGTCTAAATTTTTGTATGGAAAACAGTGAGCTAAAAACACAGTCTTAGGTCAAATTTTCTAAATTTTTGATTCCTTAGGCTAATTGTTGAGCATTCAATGTACCTTCTGAGATAGTGAACTGTTCAAGTTTTTGTACTGTTAGCCTATTTTTCAACCAAATTACTAATAAGGTTCTTCATTTCTATGTTGTGTAGGTCATATATCCTAATGTTCATGTATGCATCTCTCATCTTGCTACTCAAAGACTTTGTATATCACTGCCAGACCTTATGAGGGTACGCCTTGCTACCTGCGGGTTTGAGTATTTGATTCGGTTGCTCGAGATTAGGGTAAACCATGGACTATTGACTACCCCGATAGAGAGGTTTCATTCAGAGACCCAGACTTTCCACTTACCGACTGGAGAGATTACTGTCACACCCGAGGATGTGTATAGGATTATACGTATACCATTCCATGGTCAGCGTCCCGATTACATGAGTTCAGGGAACTCAGGTCTACATGCTTTTTAGAGATTGTTTGGAGATGACACTCAGTTGACCAGATCAATTTCATGGGAGACTTTGCTGCAATGCTATGGGCAGTCCCATAGATTACAGTGTATCATAGCTGGGATGGTAGGAGGTATCATCATGTCTGACCTGTTATGTATGTGGAGCCTAATCAGATTTAGGTTCCTTTGGCGTGGTTCCCCCCTAACTTATCTATAGGGTCAAGGGGCAGAGCCCCTTGCGGGGTCCTAGGGCAGCGCCCCAGGCGAGGTCAAGGGGTAGAGCCCCTGATGGGGTCAAGGGGTAGTGCCCCTTGCGGGGGCCCTCTGGGGCAGTGCCCCTTGTAGGGTCAAGGGGTAGAGCCCCTTGTGGGGTTGAGGGGTAGCACCCCTCAAAACCAAAAATGACTTATTAATATTGTAAAGTGTCAGCCATCTATTTTCTATTAGTCAGAGTATTTTTTGCCCTATTTTCGTTATGGGAAAAATACTTGTAAAAAGGCTTAGGGTTTGGTAATTCATTGCATGAGGGATATTGTAGCTTGCTATGGTGGTATTGAGTTGCAGGTTTTAGACTGTAATCGCTGGATAATAATAAAGATATTGGACTTGCTGTTGGTGGACATAGCCTAGGGATTGGGTGAACCATGTTAAATTCTATGTTATTGTGTTCTCTCTTGTTTGTTAATATTTGCATTTTCTACTTATTATTCTAACATGACCGTTAGCAGAACGGTCTTTTGATGGGCTGGGCCCCAATGGTGGCATGATTGATGGTGACTCCTTTTGAGTTGGCTTGGGGTTAGTGTATGTTAGTGCACATGTTCTCTGAGATGCACGAGATTGTGTATTAGGAGATAAAATCATTTGCCTCTAGTGCTTTGGCTCTTCAGATTTGGGCCTGGGAGCACATCCTAGTTTGTAGACCAGTGTGTCAGTCATAGTGCCAACCACAGGAGCTGGTGATTTATACTTATTTTGGTTATGTTACATAGGTCCGCATGGGCCACACAAAGTACTAGAGGTGATGCCTTGATGATATGACATTCGTAGCTTGGAGACTTTATCTACTTATAGAGGCCTGGCCTACTGCTAGAGAGTAGTTTAGTTATTTTTGTCAGAGCTGTGTATTGATTGGGTGATCCACATCTATTATAGAGTGCTTCCTGATTACTAGGGCATGGAGGTAGTATGGCATCATCCAGGACGCACCACAGGAGCATGCTGCTTATGCATGGATTTTGAGAGAGCTCAGATTAGCATGGGGCCCTTAGCTATCATATGCTCTTTGTACCCAAGAGTATAGTAGTGTAGTTGGTAGAGATTGGGATTATAGAGTAGATGTTCCAGATGCTGGCGTTACAAATGGGTTTATTGCATGGATTGCAGAGAACCCGATACATAGGTTCTTAGATCCTACAGTGTTGATTCCTTCCATGGAAGAGGCCATGGATGTTATAGGTTCCCCAGTGGGTCAAGGATAGAGGTGTGCATAGGAATAGATGCCCCAGCCTACACCTCCTAGGCCGAGAGTAGTAGCAACACCACAGAGACCAGCTGGACATACTAGATCACCTCTGCATCCTACTAGTTCTTTAGCAGGTAGACCTGTAGGTACTTTTAGGAGGCACACTAGAGGAGAGAGTGGGACTTTGGGTAGCATGGGCACAATAGATGATGTTCTTATAGCTGAGCAGGTTGTAGGTGGTGATGGTCCTGATCCATTATAGGGTGACATTGATTTTGATTTAGGTGCTAAGGTGAGATGCCATAAGGCGCAGAGAGCAGAGACCACAGAGAAGACAGCTATGGATACTAAGATGCCAACAAATGATACTGATCCTAGTGTACCACTTACTCCACAGGAGATCATCAGATGACTCAGATTACTAGTCTGGGACCTAAAGGTACAGAGTGCTCATTGGGAGGAGAGATTTCTTGAAGCAGATAGACAATGGTCTAAGCTTCGTGAGGAGGTTCATGGATTACAGATGGAGGTGACACATCAGACCTCATGAGCTACCTATTATGTTTTGGCATACTATGCTATTGTCCCTACTACTCAGAGAGTTGCTACATACTCTTAGTATATGATAGCCTCAGAGGGAGCTAGGGCACCTAGAGCTAAGGTAGTACCAGATGCACCACCACCACCTCCACTAGATGTAGAGGATCTGGTAGATAGCTGATCTGTCATGATATGTTTTGATATTTTTGCTCTTTTGATTTTGATACTATTCTGATTTCTGATAGCTCACATGAGCTCATTCTTTTGTACACTGTGCCAGTAGTGCACCCCTGACTAGTTCAAGTTTTATGATATATATATGAGATTGAGATTTTGTTTATGGCTTCATTTGTACTTGTCATGTTTTGATTTATGATGATATCATGTGATGTAAATGCTATGAGTAGTGTAAAATGTATTTATGGATTTATGCAATGTAATAATTTCTTTCATATGCATGGATGTTATGCAAATGTAATTGATTATAGAAAGATGAATGTATGATTTTGATGATGCACATGTATGCAATGTAAATGTATAAAATGGAATGATAATTGATATGAAATGCAATGATACACATGATATGTTTTGTAGGTATTGATGAAGACAAGTACTGAGTCTTATGTCAAAAAGGATGTTTAACCTAGGATAGTAACTGCTTGTGGTTCGGTGAAGAGACCTTCATGTTAGGTTTCAACTCTTGTTAGATTTAAATATGTGATTGAAGAATCATTTAAGCATTGAAGCTTATCCAACCATTGTGAGATCATTAAAACATGCAAAATGCAAAGAGACATGCAGAATGAAATGCATCCTAAGACCTAGGACCTAGTCACTGATCATGTGTCGGTCATTTGTCATCATTGAATTTTTAGGTAACTGGATAAATCAATACAATGCCCACTAGTTATGAAACCATAGACATATGAATATCGATTTGTATGCTCAAGAATCAATACAACACCCACTAGTCAAACAACCATGGACATATGAATATTGATTTTATTTTTGGACTGTCGAATTAGATATAAGCACCAAGGCACAAACGCTAGGATGACCTGAATGTCATGTCGATTTTGATATAGCAATTTGTATAAGCATCAAAACATTAACATCATGATGACCTGAATATGCCTTGCATTACAAACACATCAAATAGTCAAGAGATCATTCTAAATCCAGTGTGAATTACCTGTAGTGACCCTTTATTGTTCACATCCTTAGGCAAGATCGCGTTTCACAGTAGGAGAAAGAACTCACTCAAAAAGACAATAGTTAGATCAAACTTCCTTAAATTTTTTGGGTATCAATGGTTGAGGTACTCATGGCCATCTAATTTGAGATAGAGGCTCTTATAGACGGACACCATTTCAATCCAAAATTTCCAAAGTTGTTAGATTTTCACATACATGCAGAAGACAAAGAAAAGATTATGCCCCCAGTCATCACTCTCTAAATCTTGTAAAGGACATCATCGAAGAACTCAAAAGGAAACAATATGCAAAAAATCTCAATGCGAATCAGTAAGCATGCAAGGAGATAAAAGCATGTAAAAGCATAGATTGTTTTCAATTTGTGTTTGATTGTGTTACTATAGATGCAAAATCCTTTCTAGAGAGGAGACAGACAGACAGACTCGGATGAAGCTTCAAAGGACTTTAACTGGATATGACATGTCTAAGATGTACTGGATGCCATAGGATATGAATTTGATTGCCCCCAAGTTTTAAGCATTGATAGGATACAGACGCTTGAGCTGATTGGTGTACAGATCAGCTTATTGAAAATTGGAAATGCAAAAACAAACTGGGAAATATGTACAAACTTAAAGCAAGATTGAAAGCTAGGAAAGACCAAGATTGTGCTGATAGATGGAGCATTTTGAACAAGTGGCACCCATTTTCTGGGTTTTCACCATCTTGGTAGAGATTCTATTTTTGCTACAAAGGTGCCTGTTTCCAGGTTTTCACCAAGGCACTTTTTCTTTTTCTCATGTTTTTGTATTTTTCATTTTTTCAAATTTTTTGATGTTTTTTTATTTTTTTGTGAATCATCAAGGCGCCTATTGCTAGGTTTTCACCAAGATGTTCATTTTTTCAGGACTTTTTCAGATTTTAAAGATTTTTTCAGCACATTTTACTATACACTGAATGCCTTAGGCATAGAATTTCTTTAGATGTAGAACTCTGATTAGTTCTCAGAGCTATTCTCCTTCAATCTTTGAGAGTTGATAGGCTACCGAGCCAAAAGTAGCAGTGATAACAAAGGGACCCAGCCAGTTGGGTTCAAACTTCCCCTTGCATTCTCAATGTGATTGATTTTTAGGATTCTCTCTCAAGACTAGATTGCTAGCCTGAAATTCTCTGTGTTTGACTTTCTTGTTGTAGCCTCTAGACATTATTTTTTGATACACTCTGAGATGATCATATGCTACTTGTCTGTGCTCATCTAGTAGTTCAAGTTCTTGCAACCTAGACACTCTGTAGTCATCATCAGTTACTAGACCATGCATCATGATTCTTAGTGATGTAATTTCAACCTCAATAGGTAGTACCACTTCAGACCCATAAACTAAAGTGAAAGGTGTAGCCCTAGTGGGTGTTTTGATACTTGTTCTGAAGGCCTAGAGAGCTAGATTGATCATGAGATGCCAGTCTCTTCCTATTTTAATAACTATACGGTGCAAGATTTTCAATAGATTCTTGTTAGAAGCCTCTGCTTATCCATTCCCTTGAGGATAGTAGATAGATGACCAATGTTGTGTAATCTTGAATTTGGCACATAGATCATCTAAGTCTCTATTTTTGAATTGTCCACCATTATCTGTGACTATAGAGTGTGGAATACCATACTGACATATGATGTAGTTCAGAATGAACATAGAAATTTTCTTGCCGGTTGCTTGAGTCAAGGGGACTGCTTCTACCCATTTTGTAAATTAGTCTATAGCTGTTATGATATGGGTATGTCCAGTAGAAGAATGAGGATGTATGGATCCTATAAGATCAAATTCCCATTGATGACAAGGCTATTGTGTAGTAAAGGGAATTAGATCTCTCCCTAGAGCATGAATTAAGTTACCATGTACTTGGCACTTTTGACAGTTCTTAGCAAACTTGATTGCATCTTTCTCCATTTCAAGCCAATAGTACCCAGCCCTAATAAGCTTTTGAGCTAGTGTTAAACCATTTGAGTGTGACCCACATATACCTTTGTGGACTTCCTCTAGTGCATGTTGAGACTCTTCCCATTCTAAACATCTAAGTAAAGTACCATCTAGACCTCATTTGTATAGATCATTACCAATGATGACATACTAGGATGCATTGTGGATAAGGTATCATTTCTCATGGTGATTGAAGGTATCCGGAATGATTTGGTCTAGGAGATAGGAGAAAATATTTTTGTATCATGATGAATCATGACCTACAACAGTGCAGATCATTTGGGTTTTAGGGGAATCATATGCAGGATAAGATAGTGCTTCCACCAGGAACTCGTAGTGTAGCTCGTGTTCAGGTTGTTGTAATAGAGTAGATAGCATTGCCATTGCATCGACAACCCTATTCTTTGTTCTAGGAATTTGCTCAAATGTGATAGATATGAAATATTTCTTTAGATCATCTACCATTCTTTTGTATGGAATGAGATTTTCATCTTTAGTTTGGTACACATCATTGACTTGATGGATAACAAGTTGTGAGTCTCCATGAATGTGTATTTCTGTCACTCTCCACTCAATTGCTAGTTTCATACCATTAAGAATGGCTTCATATTCAACAATATTATTTGTGCAAGGGAACTTTAATCTAAATGCTTTAGGGATTGAGTATCCTTAGGGAGTGATGAACAATATAATGGCTCCTGATCCATTCTGTGTATAGGAACCATCAAAGAACAATTGCCATTCTCTAGAAGAAAGATTCATGATAGATGAATCTTGGAATTCCATTTGCATTGGTGTATCATCAAACATAGGTGAATCTACCAATTTATCAGCAATAACTTGGCCTTTAATAGCTTTTCTTTCAACATACTCAATGTCAAATTCACTTAAGAGCATAACCCATTTGGCTAATCTTCCTATGAGGGCAGCTTTACTTAGTAGGTACTTGAGTGGATCAATCTTAGCTACCAAATGTGTGGTATGGGCTAACATATAATGTCTCAATTTCTGTGATGCAAAGATCATAGCTAGAAAATCTTTCTCAATCATTGAATAGTTCTTTTCATATGCAACCAAAGTTCTAATGATATAATATATAGCTCTTTCCTTTTTGTTCTCATCATGCTGTGCTAGCAATGCCCCCAGTGATGTATCTATGGAAGACACATACTGTTAGGATTAACAAGGCAGAAATAACAATTATGTGCAAATATAACTAATATCAGAAAATAATAAACCACACAGAATAGAACACAATGGCACACAGATTTAACGTGGTTCACCCAATCCCTGGGCTACGTCCACCAACAACAAGTCCAATATTATTATTATCCAGTGATTACAACCTGATTACAATCCGTAATCTATTACAGCCCAACTCTACCGCAAGTACTAAAATCATACATCGTAAAAATCCCTAACCCTAAGCCATATTATACAATATTTTCCCGCTTTAGGGTTAGAATGAGTTATAAGTAGTCGGCCCAAATAACCGAAAAAAGTAGTCGGCCTCAAAAAAAAATTTCCTCGGGGGCTGCGCCCCCGAACCCCTGCTCTTGGGGGCTGCCGCCCCCAAACCCCCGCTCGGGGCCCGGCCCGGCCCGGCCCCGAACCCTGGCGAGGTCGGGAAGAAAAGTGTACAGTACTTTCCTGGATAGTACTTTCCTGATTAGTCACCACAAGCTAACACATACAAGATTAGAAGCTTCCCTTGTATAGGAGGCATCAAGATAGGAGGATTTGATAGATATTTCTTGATATGGTTAAACTTCTTCTCACATTCTTTATTCCATGCAAATGTCACACCTTTATGTAAAGTTTTTGTAAAAGGCTGTGAGATATCCGTAAGCTGTGATATGAAATGCCTGATAGATTGTACTCTCCCTTGTGATGTTCTCATTTGAATAATATTCTTTAGGGGTTGCATCTCCATTATAGTCTTTAATTTAGCTGGATCAACTTCAATTCTTTTCTTTGAAACTATGTATCCTAAGAGCTTTCCAGAAGTGACACCAAAAGCACACTTCTTAGGATTTAGTCTGAGACTAAAATTTTCCATTCTGTCGAGTATCTTGCTCAAGTCATTTAGATGTTTAGCTCTAATCATAGATTTTGCTAAAGTATCATCAACATAATCCTCCATAGTTTGATGCATCATGTCATGAAAAATAGATGTCATAGCTCTTTGATATGTAGCACCAGCATTTTTAAGCCCAAATGGCATGACATTCCAACAAAAGGTAGCCCATGCACATTTGAAAGTAGTTTTCTCTTGATCCTCTGGAGCAATTTTTATTTGATTATATCTGGAGAAACCATCCATTAAAGAATACATTTCAAAATCCGTAGTCATGTCCACTATCATATCAATGTTAGGTAGTGGAAAATCATCCTTAGGGCATGCTTTGTTCACATCTCTAAAGTTTGTGCACACTCTGATTAATTTTTCTAGTTTAGAAATAGGTACAATATTTGAGATCCATTTAGCATAGTCAATAACATGAATGAATCCAACTTTTAGTAGTTTCTCTATTTCAGCTTTGACCAAGAGTGCAACATGTGGATGCATCTTTCTTAATTTTTGTTTAACAGGTTTTACTCCAGGAGCAATAGATAGATGGTGCATTATAAGATCAAGATCCAACCCTGGCATATCTAAATATTTCCATGCAAAGTTGATCTTCTTTTCTGTTAAGAATGTAGTAAATTTTTGCTTTTCTTCTTCTGATAAGGATTGTGCTACATGGATCAACTATGGTTCTTCTGCTGTTCCCAAGTTGATAGATTGAGTAGGCTCAATTAGAACTCGAGATATATCCTATAAATGATTTGGATGGACATCAAATATCTCATCCTTAGGCACCTCAGAGAGGTTTTCACCTTTGGATACATCTTTTATTTTTACTTTTGTAGGTTCTGAGATTGCCACAAAGTGGTTTTCACCCTCATAACTCCTTTTCTTTTTCTTTTTATTCTTATTCTTTTGAATAAGATAGTTGATGTCCAACTCCATCATGCTGACAATTAGTTCACTGATGGAAGTCCTCATAGGCTCAACTTCATTTAGGTAGCAAGCAAGGGCATAGTCATTCTGGAAGGTATAAATACCATAGCACAGATTTGTGGAAGTTTGGTCAAGAAGGTCAGGATGTTGGATAGTCAAAGCGGGAAAAGATTGGGAGATAGTGTTTACGGATATGTATCTATCATCATTGGTCCTAACCTGATGCTCAAGTTTGAAGGTAATATTACAACTCAAAATGTTCAATTTGTGAATAGGTTCAATGTCATTGTGGGAGTCCAATTCAGCCATAGGTGGAGCAGACTCATTAAGTTCATTATTTCTCTCTAGACTTACGTTGGGTTTAGGTGCATATTGGTGAATAACATCAATATGTTTCTCTGTAATAAGTTCATCTTCCTCTAGAATGGCTCCCCATTCATAGTCATTGGATTCCTCATCTATGCCTCTAGGAAATTTAAGAACATGAGTAAAGTCAGGATGAATACCCCAAGAAGGGTTACCCTCAGATTCTGATTTGAATTCATACTCGTGGGAATCTATTTTAGAATCATTGGAATGCTCCAAGTGCTTAGCTATAGTGATAGGTCTATCTTCCCTTTTTTCTATTTGATTACCTTTGAGATTAGTTGGTTCTTGTGTTGCAACTATCTCTTGTTCTATAGTAGGTTCTTGTGTTTCTACTACATTGATTCTCTTTATTGGATCATCTTTAGCATCAAGGAGGTCTTTAATTTCTTTAGGAAAATGCTCATAAGGAATGAGCTCCTCACTAGTGTCAGAATCATCACTATCAGATTGTTTTGTTTCTTCTTTCTCAAGGAGGGCTTCTTCTAGCTTGATTTGCTATATGACATGTGGGGAGATCTTGCTAAGATAGAAAGGCTTCTTCCTGTACCCTAGACCTATTGTATTCTTGTTTCCTCATCCATGATGGTCAAGAGGTGATAGCAGACCTTTACCTTGTAGTCCTAGAGGTCCTTTTCCTGTATATCCCATCTTTGCAATCAATTTGTCCCCTGGACCATATGACTTAGAAGGAACCTTCGATGTTTTAGAATCACATGATTGATCAACTTGAGATTTAGGTTCTTCTTTCTAGAGCCATGCAAGCACAACTTCATCCTCTTCAAATTCTTGTTTAGATACTTGTTCTGCAACAAAACTTCCTTTATATGCCTCAAGAGGTTCTTTAGATTATGGTTTGGACTATTTTAGAGTTTTCCCATAAGACTTAGGTGAGATAGGGAGAGATTTCAAAGATAAGAATGGCTCCATAGTATATTCTCCCATAACTTTTTCTTTGACTGTGACCTCTTTAGCAATGTCTTCCATTTTGGATGTTGAAGCAATGTCTAACTATTTAGTGGAAGATTCTTTGTTATTAGGAACAAGTTTATCAGTGCTTTCTTTCAATGCATTGCAAATTGTAGACACATCTGCTGGGATGGTTACCTCTACTCCTTCATAAGGAAATTTCAAGCACTGATGGTATGTAGAAGGAATAGCTTTCATTTCATGTATCCAAGGTCTCCCTAGAAGAATGTTGTAAGCCAAAAGTATATCAAGAACTTGACATGTAGTATCTTTGATGACAGGACTTGTTTTGATAGGCAAGACAATTGTTCCTTTGGAGGATATTTCTTCTTCATCATATGCCTTGATAGTTATTTTCTTTCTAGGATCAATGGCCATTTCTAAAAATCCCAATTGTGTGATCAAGCTGTAAGAACAAATATTTAGACCAGCACCCCAATCTATCAACACACGTTTGACCTGATGGTTTTGGATTAAGACTTCTATATGCAAGGGCTAGTTATGTGAATGACTCAAGGAATTATCATCTTCCTCTGAAAAGTAAATATAATACAGAGATGTAAGATGACCAACCATAGTCTGGAACCTATCTAAATGAAGGTTATCAGGAACATTGGATCTGAGAAAAGCTTTGTCTAGAACATCTCTATGAGCTGGAGATATCCGAAGCAACTCAAACATGGAGATTTTTGCATTAGTATGCTAGAGTTTTTGAACAATACTGTATGATGTAGGCATTGTGTCTTTAGGAGTTGAAGATTTAGATGTGGCCTTCTATTTAGAAGTAGAAGACAGATTAAAAGGCACCTTAGGGACATTTGATGAATTTGGAATTTGTCCTTGCAGATTCCCCTGAGCTTGTGATCGAGTAACTGCATTAGCTAATTGATTTTCTCTATCTTTTCTTACAATTGTGATAACATTGCAATGCTCAGATAGGCTTGGTTAAACCATATTGATAACAACATTATTTCCAAAATAAGCATAATTGACCTTAGGACCCACATTAGGCTGAGAAGATGAGTCTCCTTGACTATGTGTTAGAAATGGCTCCGTGAATGTTGTATGATCATTATTGCTCTTATGATTATCAATCATGATTTTTCTACTATCAATTTTTTCTAGAATGGTATGTTTCAAGTGCAAGCAGTTATTAGTTTTATGACCCTTACTACGATGGAAGTCACATAATTCATTCTCCTTCCATCATTTTGGTTTAGGTTCAGGATTAGATTGTCAGATCTCAGGCAAAGAGATGATGTTATTAGCCAATAGAGTTTTCATAGCTGATTCCAAAGATTCTCCAAGAGGAGTGAACTTTCATTTATTATCAGCAGACCAAGGTTTGTACTCTTTCATCTTTTGAGATGATTCAGGTACCTTTTGTTTTGAAGCTTTGATGGCTTGGGTACTGACAGTTAGATTGAAAGCTGGTGCCTTAAATGGGGCATAGATAGTATCAACAACACCATCTGTGATGACACCTTTATTGTTGTTCCAATTTTTGTTCTTGTCCTTAGAACTAGATCCAGATTCATACTTGTCCTTTTCAAGTGTGATGTCTCCTTTTTTCACAAGTACTTTTTCAATTTTGATTGCATTTTCTACCATCTTATCAAAAGATGTATGATTTTGCATTTGTAGAGGGTAGTTGATTTTTGGAACAAGATTATTGATGAAGATTTCCATTTTCTCAATTTATGGAATAGGTCTAGCATATAGAGAGAATTTCTTTTGCCATCTTTTGAGAAATGTCAGGAATGGTTCTCCTGAGTATTGTTTCAGATTGCAGATGTTGATCATGGTGACAGGATGCTGGATGTTGTAGGAGTATTGTTGATAGAACAGTTTGATTAACTCCTCAAAGGTTTTGATTGTAGGAGGCATTCTAGAGAACCAATGAATGGCTACTCCCCCTAGAGATCGAGGGAAGAGACACATTAAGTAGTTTGGTTCATGCATGAATTCCATAGATTGAGTACATAATTCTTTGACATGATCTTGAGGATCAGAGTTTCCATCATACTTATCATATTTAGGCATTTCCACTCTTTTAGGGAATGGTGCTATGTACAAGTCTTTATCAAATGGAAAAGGGCATAGGGCCTCCATGGGGAACTCCTTAGGTTCCTTTTCTTTCTCTAGTTTGTGAAGTTTGACTTGCATGGCATACATCTGTTTCATCATAGCTATGATAGGAGTTTCTTCCTCATGTGTAATGATATCTTCAACATTAAATTTGGGAGGAAGTTTAGCTCCTTGATGAGCTAACTCTAGAAAGTATGTTTCTCTATCTTCCTTCAAGAAATGCCTCATCATTTTCTTGAATTCATCATCATTTTGGTATCGAGCAATTTCAGAAGGTGTGGGTTCTTGATCCATACCATGTTGAGAGTGAGCTCTTTGAGAGCCATGGTTTGTCCCTCCGTGAGACATGTTGTTGTTATGAGCACTACCAGGGATAGATTGATGTGGGGTTGTCTGATAGCTTTAATGAATTGAAAAGGGAGTTTTTGGTTGATTAATTACATGGATTGATGCAGGAGGGGTGATGTAACCACTTTTCAAGAATAGATTGCCAAGAGTGTCTTCTCCGTATAGATTAGTGTCATAGGATTGATCGATAGTCTGAGTGATCACAGAAGATGTCTCTGAAGAGATTTCAGGTTGTTCTCTATGTTTTCATGATGAAGCTCTGGCTTCCACCATTAACCTTAGGTGAAACAAGAGAGCAAGATGAAGACAACTAAGAAATGACTTGAGTCAAGAAGATCGAATGGCACAACCTTGTCAAGATTAGTTTGATTGAAGATTAGATTGGACATAAATGAAGGATACCATGCCTTGGTAGTATGGGTAGATGCCCAAAAGATAGCGGACATGAGTTCGCAACACTTAGCCATTTTGAAGATTGATTGAAGATTGATTGAAGATTGATAATTATGACAAGGTTTTGACACAAGATGAAAAAAGATTGAAATCGATAAAATAGAAGGCTAGATCAGACTCAAAAGGCCATTTTGAGAAAATGATTGGATTCTTTCTAGTTTCTACTATGTTCCTGACACAGTGATTTGTCTGACAGATTCTAGAAATAGGCTGTAAAAGCTGGGTCTCTGACAGTTTTGACAACTTTCTGGCAATTTTTCATAAATTCTCAAATGACTTTCTGCAGGCTCATACGATAGTGGGTATGCTCTGAAATGACAATTGACAAAACTTGTATGACAATTGCAAGACTCACATGACAATTGATAGCAGATTTTGAATTTTTTCTTTTGACTGGAGATAAAACTCGTACGACACTATACAAGCTATCATACAACAATACAGGGGTTCTAAAATGACAATAGGAAAAACTCATACGACTTTCTGACCCTGTGGGATGACTTTTGACTCTAGAAAGGTATTTTAATTTAGATTTTGCAAATTTTAGGTTTTCAATTTTAGATTGTTCGCAAATTTGTCTGTTCAGATTTGAAGATTATACTGGGATCATTCATTTTTAGTAACCAAATAGATAAACAAGCATGCAAAATAGCAAGCAAGTGATTCCAAGCACATTTGAAAACAATGAACAGGGGACAAAGAAACCCTACGCATGAACAGTCAAGTGACTAAATGTGCTAATCCCTAGGAGTGCTAATTGTGTATGTTCCAAAAAGTTTTTCAATAACACACATATTCCTAGAAAAATAAAAATTTGTCCTCACTAGGGTTTGTAGTAATGGTCTAACTCTACAACTTTTGTGATCTCAAGAGGGTGAACTCCAATCCAGGTGCATCGGGGTTTTGACATAGTCTGAGAATTTAATACATCAGGAGCTGCTAGGGAGATCTGATAGCCCAACAAGAGATCACACCTGTGAAGATTTCCTCCACAAGGACATTTATATAGCAGCTATTTCTACCATGACAAAAATGGCTATTACCACTTGAGGTTCCATCCACGTGGTTGACCCAATTAAGGGAATGTCCACTATGGTTAACCCTCTCTAAAGGTGACTCACAAAATATACCATAGGGGGACTAGATCGGATTCAAGGATCTGGGTTTTTGGTACTATCCAAAAAGGAAGTAGAGCATAATCCCCTAGCCTCTTCACTTCCCCAAGACAAAGCAGATAGATTAATTTGACATGCTAAAACTAAAACTATCTCACCAGGATCTATGATGTCAACAATTCATGATCTATCAACCTCTCGGAAGAGAGAATGTATCAATCAAAAGCTGAGGACTACAAACCCAGTAGAACACAACACTATTTTAGTATCCTCCCTACCTACAAGGGGATCCTTTGTCAAGAAAAGCTTCACATGCATGAACAAGCGAATGAAGCCCACTCTCTCAAGATCATCCACAAATAGTGTTCATAGGGCCTATTTACTATGTGTAACAGATATGCAGAAAGAAAATCTATGTTCTTTTTATAGCCCAAAATGAAGTCTGTGATATGAAAGCAATAAAAGTCACACAAGCTTGGCACTTGAGAGTTCATTTTAATCCAAATCAAAATGTTATCAGCTTGAGAAGAATACTTGAATTCCTCGCAATGCGCTTAGTAGATTTTTACCTATTTTAGCAATTTTCTTGCGCTTTCCAAATCAAGCTCATCAAATATCAGTTAGAAATAGAATATTTCAATTGTTAGGGTTAGCTGTCAATCCAAATCTGGAAAACTACTTGAAAATTTGAAATGATAATTGAATTCTAGTACCAAAACTCATACGACAGTGGGTTACCTTCCAGATGATAGTTGGGAAACTTGTACGATAGTGGGTATCTTCTCATGTGACAATCAAGCTCCCAAATGACAATGGGTACCTTCTGATATGAGCCTCGATAGAATAAACTATCATATGATAGTGGGCACTTCCTGGTATGACTTTCTGACAAAAGTCATTAAAAATGTATGGACAAAAAATAAAAGATCATAGTTTTATTTAGAAAATGACAAAAAATTGATAGCAATTGATAGAAGTTGAATAGAAACCCATTTCAGGGCCCCACGGTGGGTGCCAGAAATGTGTGTCTAAATTTTTTACCTAGCTGTAGACACAACACTTTAGTAAAACATTAGAGGTTAGCAAAAATCAAAATTGTGCAAGTAATTGAAACTAAGCTAACCAGGTGATTTACTACCTTCTAGTAGGTGCGAGTATGATATTCTCAGATTGGACCGAGACTAGTTACAATGCAACACCTAAATGAAGGATTTGAATGTAGAATATGGATATGGAATGAATGTAGATTTAATCTATGTTTTTGTATTTTCTGTGCAATTAGATGAAAGAAACTAGATATGAAACTAATCTAGATGAAACTAATATGATATGCAATTGATCTAAGAATTATATGCTAAATGATATGAATGCTAAAAAACAAATGAAAATCTCACAACAACTTGGATTCGCAAAAGATGGATTCTTCGATCACCAATTCGGTAGCGTGAGGATGCAATTTCGTGGATCCTTTTAGAAGAGCTGAAGCCTTGATTTTATAGAAATCCAGGGCTTTGAGGGTGCATGAGAAAATTCATAAATCACTCTTGATGAACTCAGGTTGATTTTTGAGTCAACAAGAAATCATAGATAATTAACTCACATAATCATGCAAAATCATGCAAGAACAACTTTTTAACTCAAATTAGAAGTTTAGATCAACTTTTAACTTAAAATAGATGTGGAGTTTCCAAAAGTTAACAACTTGCATTGATTTCTTGATTTTGAGTTTAACTGCTCTTTGAATGTGCACAATTAATTATGAATTAATTAAATAAATAAAGTGATTTATTCTCAACTTAACTGATTTTTGAATTAAAATAATTGATTTATGGGTTAGTCAATTATTAAATCAAACTTTTATTTAAAAATTATATCATTAAATTTGACAACTGACTTTAATTAATTAAATAAGAATTTAATCAATTAGTCATAAGATTTTTGATTTATTGTCAAAATTAAATAATACAATTTAGGAATAAATATAATTAAATTCAATTAAATAATTAGGTGGCAGAATTAAATCTCATTAATTAAATATTCAGAATATTCAACTAATCAAACTTTAGGATAAATTAGCTTTATCGCCAAATAATCATTAAATTAAAGATAATTAAGATAAATTAGGAATATTTCTAGGAATATTTCCTGATGTAGAATTTAGGATATAATTAATTAGAATTTGATGATGTTCAGATGTGCCTTAGGTTAGGACTTCATTTTCAATTTCATTTGATTTGATGATGTAGGAGGTTAATGAAGCTATAGCCCATTTTTGGGGTATTACAATGTAAACTCTCCACCTCTGTCTAATCTTAAACACTTTATTTTCATTTTTGATTCATCCTCAACTTTTTCTTTAAACAACTTGAATTTATCAAATGCTTCTAATTTTCCTCTTAGATAAGTAACGCCCATCATTCTAGAAAAGTCATCAACAATGAGTATAAAATACCTTTCACCATAGTGTGACTTTGTTCTTGTAGGCCCACATAGATCTGTATGTATTAGATCCAACTTCCCTTTTGATGTAAATGTTTTTCTTTTATGACTGCTTCTAGTTTGCTTTCCAATGACACATTCTCTACATATAGTGTTAGAAGGTTTCACAATCTTTGGTAGATCTCTTATTGCATTAGCCATACTTGCCTTCACAATGTTGTCAAAATTAACATGACAAAATCTTCTATGCCATAACCAACTGTCATCTACCTTTGCAACAAAACAAGAGGCTCCATATGTGTTTAGTTCAAAAACATTTCCTCTAGATTTTGAACTGGTAGCAATTAGTTTTCCTTCCTTGCTTCTGATGAAGCATTTACCATTAACAAAACTTAACTGAAAGTCTTTATCCATAAGCTATATGACACTCAACAAATTATGTTTCAGTCCTTCAACAAGTAGCACACTATCTGTATTAGTCTTTCCATCCAGAGGGATGGATCCTACTCCTATGATGGATTTTGGGAGATTGTCCCCAAACCTTACAACACCTCCATCATAATTTACTAATTTAACAAACTTGTTCTTATCACCAATCATGTGATGAGAACATCCACTGTCAATTATCCATTCAGTTTCTTGTCAACATGAGATACTAAGGCTTTTTATTCATGAACTAGTTCATCTTTAATAGCAACAAATCCAATCTCTTCATTATCTAAATCCTCATCATCAGAGATTCCTTCACTAGCATAATAACATTATTTGTCTCTTCTATTTTTTGCATAAACAGGTTTGTACTTAAGAACTCTTGTAGGACATCTAGATGCAAAATGACTTATCTTATTGCATGAAAAATATTTCAAAGGTAATTTGTCTTCAAATTTTCCCTTACCTCTTTTCTCTCTTCTAGCAATTAGTGCAACAAGTTCTTCCATCTTCTTTTCTTCTTCCATTATCTTCTCCCACTCCTCAGCATACTCACCAAGGTCTTCTCTTAGGTCTTCTTTGCTTGTGCTCGAAAGTGAATAAAATTTCTTGTGTGCGGATGCCCTGAATGCAGATTCAACTTTAGGTGTAGCATCTCCTAATTCCACAGCTGCAAAGGTAGTTAACTTTGTAATCAACATCTCTCTGCTAAATTTTGGAGTCAAGGGTATAGTTTCTTCAATAGACATTGCCTTGAATTTGTAAGAAGGAGTTAGGGATATGAGAATCTTTGCAATGAATTCATCTTCATCATAAGTACCTCCACAATTTATGATTCCAACTACAACTTCTGTAACCCTTTGAACATAGGCCCTAATGCTTTCATCTTCATTCATTTGTAGCTTTTCCATCTTTGTTTTCCAGTTTTGCAATTTCGCTTGTTTGGTATACTTGTCTCCTTCATAAAGTGCCTTGAGTCTATTCCAAATTTCATGTGCCGAATCCAAATCTTTAATTTTAGTAATCTCACCCTCAGATAGTGCACTGATAAATGCTTCTCTTGCGACCATGTTGCATGAAAATAGCTTCTTTTCATCATTAGTGGCTGACCCCAAGTCATTCTTAGCCTTTAGAGATTCCTTCTTCTTCACAATCATCTAGTAGTCTATGCCCAAACATAGAAAATGTGTTCGCATCTTGTTTTTCCATCTGTCAAAATTTTCCGGATCAAACTTAGGACTATCCTTCCTATAGAATGCCATTTTCTAAGATCACCTCAAGCTGTTAAGCTTTCTCTCTGAGGACCACAAGCTCTGATACCAATTGTTAGGAATAACAGTCCACAATACAACTGAGAGGGGGGGTGAATCAGTTGTATGACAAAATATTAAACTTTAAACTTCAAGCTCATCAATATCAGATCCAATGAACACAATGAATGCAACCACAATAACATAATATTTTGGTTACGGGGAAACCATGTTAAAGGTAAAAAGCCCAGTGGGAATTAGCACCCACTAATGATGTACTGAGAGTATAGTAATCCTTGTTAGAAGATATAGCCCTATTAGGAGCTTATTGAAACATTATAGTACAGAAACCTTGTTAGAGGATAGACCCTGTTAGGAGTCAAGAACAAAAGAGGGCTCACTGCCCAAAGAAGGTTAAGTCCACCTTCTGAACTCACTAGTTCACAACAAGTGTATATGAAGAAATACACAATCTTATAAACTGTTTGCTAGCAACTATCTTTGCTTGATCAGTTCTAATGAAGTCCACCAATAATCCTCTACTCTACATATAGCAAACACAAGCTCACAACCTCCTTATATCACATCCATGTCTCTTCCAATGAAAAGACCTTTCATTTATACCTTATTACATTTTACCAAGAATAGGTCAGCCCATAAGGCTTTCCTAATTACAAACAATTTCATAAGCCCTTGCTAAGATACGCACGGTATCAAAATTTTTTTTACAATGATTACATTACAACAATTAAGGACCGACATCCTTGAATTATGCTTGCCAAACAAAACACACACTTCATTCCCTGAGTCAGCTTCAAAATAAGCCATCGCTAGAGCACACGCCGTAGATGACATCACCAATCATTCTGTACCTTGTGCTGACCAATGAACATCCATTAGTACCTCTTCCATCATCCTTCAAGATTGCATACCTTGAATCCAATCCTTCTGAAATCTATACCAAAAACTCAGAGACTAACTCTGTCAATTCTCACAGTCACACTCCAGTGACCAGTCTTTACCAAAATAGTTGTATCTTTCTTAATATGCATGAATTAATGGTGTGATCATAGATATAAGATCACAACATCCATCTAAACTCTCATTTGACTTCGTAGCATCTGAAACATCTATACACAAACTATACATTGTGATTACCAACCTGGTTCCTTCATAGAAGCATATGTTGACATCAGTGACAAAACAAAAATGACAATAGTACGAGTGCCCATTCAGTAACATAGTGATTAAACATATTATATGTCTCAATCACCACCCATGCATTAGCAATATCCAACATTTTCTAATGGTGTCAAGATCCCAAATACGATCTATATAGATTTTTGTTGCAAGCTTAGGAAGATATTCAGTAACGTACACCATAATCTGGTATACCATATATCCCTCCACCATAGAACCCTCAGGACGTGCTATTTTCTAAACCAAAGCCTTCAAAAATTTTAGGTGCCTCTCAACCATCCACATTGATCGATTGTGTATAGGTCCACACATTTCAATCTCCTCAACTTGGTGTATGAGGTAGTGTTCTTGTGCATTGAAAAAGGTTGAAGGTAGACACTTTTTCATTTCACACATTAGATGAGGACTTCTTCTCTTCTAGTATTTTATATCTGCTTGATGGATTTATTTAGATGACAACCACCTACAAGACATTCAAGAGAAAAAAATATACAAACACGATACTTTACAATATATACAACAAATTGAACAGATATCATTGCTTACCTCATGCATTTTCAACCTTGGCCCAAATTCACTTTTCTTTGATATGGTACTGCTTATGTTTGTAGAAAATCTCGTGGGAAATCAAATTTTTCGTATGAATTCTTTTATGGCATCACTTTGATGTTATGTTAATAACCAAGGAAGGGTACTTATATTAATCCATTCTCCATTTCTATTTGATTCAATGAAATTTTTCATTGCATGATTTGATTCATGAATGTTGCTACAAATTTTGACAATTTTTTCTTTGTCATGCCTTCCATCCAATATCTTCCACCAATGTCTCTGTTACATTATTTCCAATATGCATAGTATTAAAAAAATGCACAGTTTGTAGTTGCTCGTAGTAGGGCAACCTACTAAATTGTTTGGGATAACTTTTTAGTCCTTTTGGAAGGTGATCAGTAGTGTTTCCTTGACAACATTCATGATCATCAATCACATAATCAGAAAACAAAACACAATAAAAATATACAAATTCCAAACATAAACCATTAGGTAGAACGGTAGTACCTTGATGATTAATTCTATTATATTCCAACTTCTAGAGGTGAGGTGTCATTCTCCAAGGCTTAGATGTAGTCTCATCTTTCCCATTAAAAATATGTTTTTTGATAATTTGATAGTTATGATTTTTGTGGAGAAAGTGTCTATGCTCATCAAACACCTACTTTCCTAAACTTTTTGAATGACGAGATTTCATCTTTGGACCACAAACTAGACATGAAATTTTTTCCTTTGTTTGAAGACCTACAAGATAATGATACAATTGAATTAAATATGTTAATTTTTATTTTTAGAATTATCATGTGCAACTTGAATTCACCATAACATACCAGAAAAATGTGTTAGCCTTGGGGCATCATGTATTGTCCATACAAGCATTGCATGGAATTGAAATTGTTTGTCTCCTATTTGTCTAGAGATGTCATACATAGTGACACCTTTCCATAACTCCACCAACTTGTTGATAAGAGGCTCAATATATACATTCATATCTTTAACTTGGTATTTACCTAGTTGAATGAACAACAACATTACATAATTATTGTGACCATTTTACTGCAAGATTTATAATTACATGTAGATAACTATTAAATGATCAAATACCTGGAACAATCATTGCTAACATAATGTGCTCCCTCTTTATTGATATCCATGGAGGAATATTATTGTTGATGAAAAAAACATGCCAAATAGAGTAAACAGATCTTAGCTCTCCAAATGGATTGACACCGTCCGCTGCCACTAAAAGCTTGAGATTTCAAGGTTCTTTGATAAAGTGCGGCCACTTTTCCTCTATGTCCTTAAATAAAAAACCATTCGCAGGCATTTGAATAATGTCATCTCAACTCCTATTGTGTGCATGGTAATCCATAAATTGTGCCAAGCTACTACACCTGAATAATCTTTCCAAACATGCTATAATGGGGATGTAATGAAGAACCTTGTGAGCCACCTTTTTTGTTATTTGATCTGTTCGATATCTACTCATATGACATTCAGGGAATTCTATTGCAAATTCATGTTCTTTATGATATATAATATGATCATTGGGACAAGCATCTATTGCTTGATACTCTATTCCAATATCTTTTGTAGTGGCACATAATTCTCGATATGAGTGAGGGAGAATATTTGATGGTGGTAACAAAAACGCACCTATCAATCTATAGAAAAAAATATAAGTTGTTGATATTAACAATATTTATGGTACATGTTTCACCATTTAATTACTATAATGACATATATGACATACCTTAGCATACGTGACATTGTTGTGTTGGATAAACCATTCATAACCTTCAAGTTCAACAACAACAATATAATAGAGAGAAGAATTGTTTGGGAGCCCTCATAAAGGGGTGTGGCTGCCTTCTCAAGTAGAGGTATATCATGGATGACATCAACATCATCTTGATCATCATCACCAGCTGCACCAATACCAAATGTGTCATGGATCAATGTATTAGTACCATCATCTGGCGCATCATCGTCATCTTCCACGGGATCATAATCTTCAGCTTCAATATTCAAAACTCCATGATCCTCCACTTCCAAAGCCATATTCTCCATATTCTCACCTCCATGGTCCATATCACATACTCCCCTGGGGAGGTCAACCTATATAAAAATGATGAACACAAATAAACCATGATAATGATCTCATCATCAAGTGTATTTCATATATATATTAATTGTTAAATAAATATAATGAAAAACTTACCAATTAATGATAATTAAACCCTCCTTCAATGTGACCATTATCCCTACAATGTCTCTTAGCTATTTTGATTAGCAATCTTCTAGTGTTTAAACCCTTACAAATATTGTAGGGACAATAACATTTTCCATCGCCTTTTCTTTTCAAGTTTGACCACAATCTATTGATTGTATCCCCATTACCTTCTTCACTTGGATTGTTTGACATGATCCTTCTTCACTTAGATTATCTATAACCTAATTATATATAGAAATTGAAAACTTAGTTATGAAATGATGTTGTAGTATAGTATACCAAATTGAAACACTTCTGTTATTGTATTCTTCCACCTCAAACTCTTTCCTATTATGGCAAGAAAGAAAGATATTCAAATAATATAGTAGTTTGTAAATCAAAATAAAATATCATATATATTATACACAAAATATTATCCCTACAATGCATCAAATTTGACCACGTACTACTGGGAGCTAGACCCGACAACAAATGGACTTGTGACGATTTTCACAATAATACATTTGTTGCAGGGTATAAGGTCCCAATAGTGCTTAGGAAAATTTGCATGGTGAAGATTGTATATGTTGTGTGTGTGTACGCTCATAAAAAAGGGGGCCTTTATCTTTGATCTTAAAATGAAAAATATGCCTATCTAACACTTTTTGAGGGTGCAGGGAACAACAAATGGAGGCAACTTGAGACCAAAAATTGAGGCAAGTTGTTGATTGAAGGTGCAGGGAACAACACCCGTCAGTACTTTTATCAAATTGTAAATTTCAATTTTGAACCATTCTGTGAATATAGAACATGGATGTAATCTCAAAAAATAACAAAATGTAGACACGACTGATTACTTATTTTGGTATTCTACATTACTTACTATTTGAGTGCATGTTCCACCTGCAACTTGATCAAGTCTTGTTTGATGCTTCAATTTTGTGTTCGCTGTCCTGTAGAAGTACATAGTTTTGTATTTCCCCAATATGTTATTAAAAAAAAAACAATAGAATAAAATACTTGTTGAGAAAGATCATCATAGGAGTATTAGAAACTCGAGATCCAAAGGTAACATAACATTATAAGACTCTTACATTCAATCTTCAACTCATGCACCTAATAAATAGGAGAAAAAATACATGAAATTGAAAAATTTAACTAATGAATTGTGTTTTTCTTCTCATCTTAATCAGCCAAATTTATATGAGATTCTAAAGAAGACCTCACTCTTAATCAGCCAAATCTTCCTTGTACCACACAAAAAACTGTGTGATAACTATGTCTACTCTAACCTTAATTGTTTAAGAATTTGTCATATCAGATAAAGTATGTTTAAGAATTGTTGGGACTGGTCCTTTAGCGTGTATTAAACATAATACAATTTTCAACATATTATTATCACTCTATTTCTTTGTTGTAAACATGCCATTGGTTTAGTTTTGTAATTTTTTTTTGTGTTAGATGCATTTAAAATTATCTTCATTGTCTTCTAATTGTCTAAATGCTTCTTTATTTGTTAGCCAATTAATACATGCTAGTATATAAAGAAGATAATCAGAAGACAATGAAGATTTGTTTGACAAAAATGAATACACTAAACTGAACCAATGACATGTTTACAAAAATGATCATAACTCGCAAGCAAAACTGAAACAATGGCATGTTTATAACTCATTAAGAGTGAGACCTTCTTTAGAATCTCATGAGTTTTGTACTATGCATGCAACGTATTGTGAGTTTGAAGAGAGTTCGTGCCATGTGTGATAGAACCTACTTTATCTAATATGGTGCATTGTTAAACAAATTAAGGGTAGAGTAGTTATTACTTAGTTTTTTGTGGACGACAATGAAGATTTGTCTGACAAATAGCAGGTCTTCTTTAGTATTTCATGAATTTTTACCACATATATTATTTCAAGCCTTTGAGTCCTGGAGAAGAAGAATGGTGTAAGTTGAATAGATCAGAGTGAATGGGGTGTTGAAACATGGTGAATAGACCATGATGAGATGATACTTGATGTCGTGACTAAGTTTCCCTCACAAACAATAGCATAGACTGGTTTTACTAAGTTTCCTTTCTCTATTTTGAGGTTTCCTTTCTCTGCCAGAGGGGTATAGTCAGAGGGTTCATTGACAAAATGATCATTTGAATGGTTACTATGAATATGAATGATTTGATATAGCATAGTTCTCATTTTACTTGAAGTTTGGAATAGCTTGTGCAAGGGTGAAAGTAGTTTTGATCATTTTGGTCGTGACTGTTCCTCTACACAGTCAGGAAATGTAACTGTCTAATGATTATATGTAATGTTGAATGGATTAAATGTTTTATTCTTGGTAGAAGTGAATGGAAGGAATAGTGTTGGTATTAGGTTTCATTTATTATTGAATTCAATGGTTTCCAAGATGTGTTGAGGAGTTTTCTCCTTGTTTAATGTTAACTGTTCCTACACAATCCACTCATACAACAGTGAAATGCTATGTGGAAGGGATGGTTGATAGTGTTCCTTGAGGGAAGGGGGATTTTGAAAGACTTGTTATCATTGTATTATGTATTTCCAATATGTTTGGATGCATGGCAGACTAGGAGAATGAAGGATCACTCACTGATTGCATGATAACCCCACCAAGCATTCTTTCCTTTAAGTTTTCACAAGATCTCAAAGTATGATCATTATTCTTTACTTTCTTCTATATGCTATTATTTCTATGGTTTTGTTATCTCAGAAATATATCAAAAACATTGCAGATGTGCATATAAAAGTAAAATATTATCCTTCAATTGTTCCACATTGAAGCATTTCCTCTTGGGAGTATTCTTTTCATTTGTACAATATTTGTCAAAAATGGTTCCCATATTTCTTCAAGATCTATTTTAATCTTTATATTGCAATTTTGATTAGATTTGACCAATAGTTGATTTCATTAGTATTTTATAGCATATACTCCTAATGTGAAATGTGGAGAGAAATAAAGAGACACACTAGGTATGAATTACACGATATACCCATCATCACTTAGCACTTAAATAATAAATTATGGATAGGGAACAACCCCCTAACTTCTGGATGTTTGTTTCATGTTGGCCTCTTATTATATGCAAAGGTAGACCTGTCTTAGGCTAACAACCATAGTGTAGGGGCCATAAATTATGGATCCCAAAATAGTGCACACTTGTATTAAATTAGGTTCACTATACTACAAGGGAATGGAAACCATGCAATAGTGCCTCATGGGGATGGAAACAACCCTTCACCAAGAAGATGATTGTGTTTACAATATTTACTAGAGGTAGAGAACATAATTTGGTTCCAACAATTACTCCTAGAATATAATGGCACCCACAAAACACTTGGAAAAGATAGCACTCACTATATCTTTTATCACTCTTTTAAAGCTGGGACAATAAATCTCAAAGATTGATCAATGAATTCTTGAACACAAAGAACCATTGACAGTTATGATTCATGTGTACAATAGCCAACAACCAGTTGTTCCAATCATGGTGTCCAATAATTATGTTAGAAAAAGCATCTACAAATCCCTTACACAACCATAATAGATTTAAACCATGAACCATAAGAACCTAACAATGGGACTAACAAAGATACAACCTAAACAAATCTTGATCATATTCCACCCTATTGTAAGGCCCAAGAAGTAACTCTATCTTAAAGCTACACATTCCTCTAGATGAAGCTCAAAGGTCAGGTAGCTGAAGCATAGAAATACTTGAATGAATATAGGAATAATTTGATGTACAATCATTTGCTAGCTTGGTGTGTGGGTTTTCCACATAATATTTTCCCTTTAACCACATTTATAGTTTGAGAAAATCAGAAAAAATTGTTTCAGATTTATATTATCCTTTTAAACTAGCACACTGCCATCAAAATGGATAATCATTGGTCATCTCAAGAAAATTCCTATTGATTAGTAGGATATCCTTATAAAAATTTGATGCATGGATTTCTTGTGAATTATCGACTGCTATGTATCCTGCAACTATGGAAGGAATAGTGTTGGTGTTAGGTTTCATTTATTATTGAATCCAATGGTTTCCAAGATGTGTTGAGGAGTTTTCTCCTTGTTTAATGTTAACTGTTCCTGCACAATCCACTCATAAAATAGTGAAATTCTATGTGGAAGGGATGGTTAATAGTGTTCCTTGAGGGAAGGGGGATTGTGAAAGACTTGTTATCATTATATTGTGTATTTCCAATATGTTTGGATGTAGGGAAGACTAGGAGAATGAAGGATCACTCACCGATTGCATGATAACCTAATTTTGAAGGGTCACTGGTTGAGGGGACAGTCAAGGTATGGATGATTGGGCAACTGGAGGACCCTATTTCTTTGTATTAATTGCTATTCAAATTGGATGCATGAATTTCTTGTGAATTGTCAGCTATTATGTATCCTGCAACTGCATTCGTAAATCTGCATATACTTATCTAGGGTTGTAAGCCACTTAGGGATCAAAATAGAGAAACTAAATCAAAATTGTTCTTTGTCCTATTTCCTTCTAACAAAGTCTCAACTATCAATGATACAATACATTTGATGCCTTAAGCTATCAATACAAATGGCACCTAGCTAGAAGCTCATGGGTTGTCTATTTGATAACCACAGTCAACATTTCAAAAAAATAGATATCCTTGAGCACAAGCACCAATAACATCAAATAATGGAGTTAAAGCATGAGCTAGGGTAGGAAACCAGTAGAATGTGGCCATTTTAGTGAAAACAATATACAATGGCATCATTAAACATGCCAGTAATACAACAAATGTGAATCCAAACATTTGAAAGTAGTGAATCCATATCCTTGAGCACAAGCACCAATAACATCAAATAATAGAGATAAAGCACTAGCTAGGGCATGACACCAGTAGAATGTGGTCATTTTAGAGAGCATTAATGATCAAATAAAATGCAATGCATTCAAATATGATGCCATAGGCTTGAAAGATGAAGAAATCACATACCTTCTCCCGCACTTAGCTTTTGCTCCTTTTCTTCCGCTCCTTCTCTATCCAATCGAAATAAAAATGATGAGGTCGTTTCACTTTTTTTTTTCATCTATACCCCAAATCTATCATAATTATGATGGTTAATTAAACACCCATCAGAATACCAACCCATCGGGGCCTATTACAAAAAAACACCAAATTCACAATAAAAAATTACCCGTCGGAAGCTTCTGTTGAAATTTGGCCCCAAATGTAGTAGTGTAGGCATCACTTAAGAAAACAACCACACAAACAAGACTAATGCAATGGTACACAAGGTAAAATGGTAATAAGCAGACACAAGGTTATCAAATATAAATGATCATGACACAAAACATGTGTACCAAATGCTCATGAAGGAACCTAGGACACATATAGGGAAGTGTCATCACATAAGTCAACTTTAAGGTCACCTGGTAGTATCTCTAGACCCCAGCCTTTAGTGACTCTATGTGATATCAGTATTCCTTTCATTTAGAAAAGGAAAACTAACTATGCCAGACCTCAACATCTCTCTAGATGGGCAAGCATCTTCTCCCACTCCCATCCTAGCATGTACTAGCACTCAAGCCATGGAAAATGAACAATTATATTTTTAATGTTTCTATCCAAATAAATTTATTAAGTTATTTCTTATTAAGTCAACTTACAAAGGATAACCAAGAAACCACTTTAGGGCTCTGACGCCTCCAAAATAAGTCACTTCCCCTCTATGCTCCTAGATAACCTACCCTAATGCTCCCTGCAAAAGAACCAAAGAGAAAGAAAAACCAAAAGCATAAAAGATTTTCATAAATCACTAAACCATTAATGTCAAAAAAGACAAGTGCTGTAGCATAAATAACTCATCCTATATGAGGATCCAAACTATATCAGAGCGGAGTTTCTACACTAGGAACTCTAGGTATGTACGCCTATTAGGTTTTTGTGTAATCTAAACTTGAAACTAAACATAGACATATAAAATTTTGTTTGTAGACCATTTCTTTGTGATTATGTTTCCTTTTGTTTTTGTTTTGAGTTATGTCATGTGACATTTTCTGGGTCTTTGTTTGTTGTAGGAATCATGCCTATGACTAGAGCTGCTACAGGTCGAGGTAGAGGTTGTTCTGGTGGTCGTGGGAGGGGTAGACATCATAGCCCTTCTATGAGTGTCAGTCAGGAGAGTCACCA